>JBBPBX010007396.1:24059-41513 GCA_038048925.1 Garcialebias charrua
TGCATCATGAAAGACCTCACTCATCCAGCACACTCACTCTTTGCCCCACTCCCCTCAGGACGGAGGTTGAGGAGCATCAAGTGTAGAACCACTAGACTGAGGAACAGCTTCTACCCTGAGGCTGTTAGACTCATGAATAAATAAAAATAAAATAAAAAATAAACACTGCAAAATATCACATCATACTGATGCTGATCTGTTTTCTTGTTGCTGTGTTCATCTGTGTTCATCTGTGACCATCTGCTCATACAAACTCATGTTCGTGCTGCTGTTTATTCCCACTATATTAGGCTTAGTGTATTACTAGTTGATGTTTTTCTTAGTTAGTTCTAGATGTTATTACTGTTTTTCTCTTTCATTTGTTGTTGGATGTAACTGGGACCTCGTGTACATAATCTCGTTTTCATCACATGTACCACATGCGGTGCAAATGACAATAAAGACTCTCTGACTCTGACTCTGACTATATATATATATATATATATATATATATATATATATATATATATATATATATACAGCAAACCCTCGACCTACGTCACCCGCGACCTACGGCAACTCAGACTTACGATTTTATCATATTTAATAAAAATATGATAAAAAAAAAAAAAAAATATTATTATTATTATTATTTTTTTTTTAATGTTATTAATTTCATGTGTATAGCACTTTGTTGCAGCTGTGGTTGTTTTAAATGGCTTTATAAATAAAGTATAATTATTAATATTTCGTTTTTAATTACAATTTGATCGTATTTACGCAACTTCCGGTCGTTTCCGGTCGCCATTTTACTACAGTACTGCGGTCAATGGAGCTCTAGACGCTCCTGTCAGCTGGCTTTAGAGGACCGTGTGTCCGTTCAGGGTTGCCTCATACGGATAAATTTGCTGGAAACACTCGGTCAACTCTGTGGACGTCTCAGGCCCGGAGGAGCAGCCGCCGATCGCCCCCGTGATCGCTCTAACAACGCCGCCCGACATGCTAACGACAGCAGCTAACAGAGCAGCTAACACAGGCGAAGACACCGAGCCGACATGCCGCGGAGGGGCCATCTGCGGCCGGGAGCTCGCCGCAAATGTCCGCCTGGCAGTCGGGGGACACCGAGCTAACGCGGAGATACAAAGCCGACAGCCTTTTTGAATGAACTGACATGCTAACCATTGCTGCTAATGGCGGGGCCTAACCGTAGCTAACGCCGAGCAGCTTGTTTTGGATGGAGAAACATCGCGGAGAAACGGCTTTCAGTAAGTTTTTTTTTTTTCTGGCTCCAAATGTATGAAGTTAAGAAGCTAACAGTCATTCTTTTAAACAGTTTTGACCACGTGTGTGCGTGTGGAGCGTAAGGAAGCTGGGGGAGCTCGGACGGGTGCGAGCTGATGCTAAAAGACGAAGGCAGGCTTTGACCAGCTCAAAGTAAGACATTATATTTTTTATTTATTGTACAGTACTGTATTCATTTACTGTACAGTTCTGTGCATGTTCATGGCCTAGTATGTCTGCTTGTTCAGTCTCATGCCATTAAATATGTGTGCGGCGCTCCGTTAGTGGTATAGCCGCGACCTATGTCAGAAACGCGGACCTACGACAGGCAGGTGTTTTTGGTCCGCAAGGTACGACAAAATCGACCTAAGTCACACACGTAGGTCCCAATCCCTGACGTAACTCGAGGGCTTCCTGTATACATATGCAGGGAGTCCTCGAGTTACGGCGCCCTCAACCTATTGCAACTCGGACGTACGCATGGACCTACGAACAGCAGTTGTACATTAAATACAGCACTGTTATGTGTTTTTTTTTAGGTGTTTTTAGATGAAAGTGTGTTGGCTAACCATTTGTAAACAAAGTTCTGTGCATGTTTATGAACCAGTATGTACGTTTGTGTTGAAAAACGGGTGTTTGGCGCAGCGCTAGCATACATTTTCTGACTTACGAACGAAAATCCGGACTTACGAACGCACGTGCTATGGGTTCCGACTTACGTCAAAATCGGGTTACGAACGGTCCTTAGGTCCGGAACTCGTTCGTAAGTCGGGGACTCCCTGTATATATATATATATATATATATATANTATAGTGTCGCACGGTGGCGCATGGCAAAGTGCTGTTCTTTTACGGACCAGCAGGTGACAGTACCCTCTAAAACCTGTGCATATGTTGCAAGAAAGGTGTAGAAGAAGAAATCTACAGTAGAAGAAGAACTGTTTGAAATCACACAACAAAAACAAATGGCTTTCTGCTCGCTCGGGGAATTTAATACATTTGTATCACATAAAAAACATTCCTCCATGCGTCGCGACGCCGTTTCCACGACCACAGCGGCGCAGACAGCTGCAGGCTCTGGCGTGAAGAGCGTGAAGGCTGTCGGTGAGGTCCCACACCCGAGTTGTCAATCAATTTGGCGCGCGCGCTAGGCTTGCGGAGTTTCAAAAATTCGGAGGTGCGCGACACGCGCCAAACCGACGTGCGGGGCCAAAGCGCGGGGGCGGGGACTATGCGATTGCGTCACTTTGGCTGCGCGTTCCCCAAAGTTCTGTGCATGTTTATGAACCAGTATGTACGTTTGTGTTGAAAAACAGGTGTTTGGCGCAGCGCTAGCGTACATTTTCCAACTTACGAACGCACAAATGGGTTCCGACTTACGTCAGAATCGGGTTACGAACGGTCCTTAGGTCCGGAACTCGTTCGTAAGTCGGGGATTCCCTGTATTTCATATCAGTATTCCAGAATCCGGTTTTATTTTTTTCCTCATGCTTTCACATCTCTTTTCCACGTCTTCTGTAAGTAGTATTTAAAAAAAAAAAAAAGAAGTCATTTTCAGATGGGCAAACAGAAGGGCAGAAGTTTGTCCAAAATCTCCCGCTAAATTGCGCCAAATATCGCTGGAGAGACCAAAGATGTGCTCTTTGGCTTCTAGAGCTCGTCACATTTTCTTGTTCAAAAGGCAGCAACAGGGAGCAAAAGTTAAACACTATAAGTAATGGGGTCCATCATCACGTCACCTTTCCTTTACTTACATCTGACACAGAATCCTTCCCTCTTTCCTCCGTGAAACACAGCCTGTAGTAAAGGTTTACACCTGAAGTTATAATTAATGTTTTCTGATGGATAAACTCAGTTCCATACTGTTGCCTTGACTGAACATTTCACTTAAATCAGGCACATTCAAGTTATTTGTGGCGAATACAGAAAGCTGTGTTGTAAAATGTAACCAAAAGTGAATTTAAACAACTTCTATCAGATTTTGTTTGAAGTCCTCCATCCAAGCCATATTCTATATTTACCAAAAGCCACCCCTCAGTGAATGGTAGTGAAGTTGACCTGTGTGCCTCTGCAGCTCTCCGGATGACTGAGCTTCACTTGTGGAGCTTTTCCGCCCCCTAGCGGTGACTTGGACAACTTCAGACTTTTGAGTGAGAAAGAGTTCATTTGTATTTAAAAAAAAAAAACATACAGTACTTGTCAACAGGTGAGCTAATAAAATCCTGAATCAAATTGAATAGCAGAACGAGGGTTTTCATTTATATTTAGAGTTATATAACAGTGGTTTTGATGAGGGGTGTGTGTACATTCGTTTGCTAATCTCAGTCTAATCAAACCAGTTGATCTCACACATGAAAGCACACTGGCCACATATGTTTAGTTTTTAAACCCTGTCTGTCATAATGTAAAAATAGTGAGGGATAATGTGATTATTCAACATACAGTTTTCTCTCTGTTACACCTTGAAGCTGTTAAAAAGATTTTCATGGATTTCTGCCAACAGTTAAATCTCAACACTGACACGTATTGATGTTTCTGCAGTCCCCGTCACACAATGTCCATTGATGCAGCTAATGTATGTATGAAGTTCCTTGTTGGGTCAATAGAAAATACTCTTCATAGTTTATCTGGACAGACTGCACACATTATCAGGGTTAAAACAATACTGTAATTGCCACAACATGCAGTGTCAGATGACTAGTAAATATAAAATGACACATTAACTTTATCCGAAGTTTTAAAAAATGACTAAATAAAGCATAACCAGTATTTAAAAAATAAATTAGAAGTAGTTCCCTAAAGTTGCAGATGTGAGTTTTAGAACAAAAACAGCCATAAATAAAAAAAACGTGTAAAATAAAGGCCTTTTTTTTCCTTCTTCACATTACCGATAGTTTATTTAACAAATGGAGAGTTTTTTTTGTGTGTGATACTTATAGTGCACCCCGACACTTAAATTTTAAGTTTTGACTATTTGGTGCCTTTTACTTTACAGACACTGACCACTGTCCAGAACCAACACGTTACTTTTCCCATTACAATCCGTTGTTACAGCAGAGCAGCTCCATGAAGCTCTTTGCTCCAGGTAGATGAGAGGGGAAACACACAATTATCTTTAATATCTCAGTGATGTAAAAACAATGAGACTTAATTTTCCATCTGGTTGCATGGTGAGAAATGTCAAATGTGTTGGATTGAGACCACGGTTTGATTCATTAAGCGATCCCCGTTAAGGTCGATAAAGAGGGATTAATGCACAATTTCTTCTATTGATCAGATGTGTCTCAAGTTCATGCTGCTGGTTTACAGTAAAAAGCTTCTTTTTAAAAAAAATATTGTGTGTTTTCTGCTTTGTAACATCATGCAAGTTGTTATAGAATAAAGTATACAACATTTTTATGATGTTTACCCAAGAATACTGATATTTTAGTTTAGGATGCATTTATGGTATCTTCAACAGACACACAGCATGCTGCAGAAATTTGTCTTATGTTTCCCTCAAAAGGGTTTCTCTCCTTTTTTTTTCTGTCTTTCTCCCAATGCATGGTGGGAGACCAGCATTTACTTGACAATTTCTGCCTTTAAGTGCCATGTTTTTATCTACATCTAAGATAGCTGTGGACTAGGACAATTTAACAGGCAATTTAACTGACCGTGTGTTAGTGAAGCTGTCTGAGTCCCACTCTCTGCCAGAGCGCCGTGGCATGATGGATGCAGGCAGTCTGGGCTAGGTGAACAAGACACACAGAGACACAAACACACACACCTTCCCACTGAACACACAGCGACATGGACACACCGCTCTGCCATATTTTCCTCAACACAAACACATATGGGCCCATCCTCAGCCAACCCCCTTCCATTAAGTCAACATCTTGTGCTGGCGGTTGGAACAGTGCGGGGCTGGAGTCAGGTCGTCCAAATCCGTCAGTAAGCGGAGGCAGAAGCGTTTGTCATCCTCCTCTCTGGGCACCATCATCCTGGAAGAGAGAGAGGAGGGACAGAGGGTGGTGGAGCTACGAAGCATCTGGCCTTGGTGGCTCCAGCTGCAGGAAGAGAAGGGGACAGGAGCTGTGCTGCAGCCCAGGGGAGGCTCTCCTTCTGCAGCCAAAAACCCTCCACTATCCTGTCTGCTGCATGGGGGAGTGCATGGTGAAGCAAGTTGGAGAAAGAGTTTGCAGGTGTTGGTGTATTTCAACGAGGAATTTTATTATTATTAAGATTATACTCTTTTAATTTGAAGTGGTTTGTTATAATTCCCTCTGATGGATTTCTTGATGCAGTGCACTGAAAATAGTCTAAGCCTGTGGCGTGGACATTACTCGCATAAGTCTGAGGACACGAGAAGATTTTCAAACCAGTCTTTACTTGCAAGAGTAGACGGTCACGAGGAAGCTTTCACAAAAGTGACGTGCTTTTAGCAGCCCGTCAGTGAGAATCGGCGCCGGACAGCGGTGCAGGAAACGCTTTAATATCAGACCGAGACGAGGTCAAGACGACCTCGGCCTTCCAGCTTACAGACTCGGAGAAGGCCTTGGGGTTTATCAGGTGCAGTCCGTGCACCTGCTGGCTGCTCTCTGAGGAGACAAAACAACCATCTAACTCACATACATTAGTTCAACATTAGTTACTGTTGAACATCCATAACCTTTACCTAAATTCTCTTGACAGACACAAACCATATCAGAAAGGCTGGAAACTGCAATTGTTGTGCACACTTGAACGTGATTTTCCCTAAACGAGCCGCAGCACAGACAAGGTTCCCAAAAAAGTATTTTAAGGCCAACTTATAATGGAATGCTGGACCAGAGGAAAATGTCACCCCAATGATGACCCATAAATCACAGGCTACAGCCATGTAGCCAAGGCCCAGAGACAGTCTTTAGCATCTAACGTCAGCACACAAATGATGTTTAGCCGCCGGCGAACATTTCGCACCAGACTCCGCAGTCTCTGAGGGCACTTTGTCACAGATCTGTGGATGATTCAGAGCCTGGGGGACAATGTTTAGTATTGACACTTAATGTCCCAGTTTGTTTTCAGGCTATGCAGATTTATGCTGATTGAAGAAAAGAGATCATATTAGATGCTCTCAGGGAGAGAACGAGAAGTCCTCAGAGGGGAAACACATGCACTGTCGTCTTATTGGGATGTTTGACCTTTCATGGAGGGAAGCACAGAGGGGGTCGACGAGGAGCCCTTCTCTTCAGTCTGAGATGTCCTCTGGGATTAATTAATCACATTCTTCCATTAGGCCGTTGGAACTGGACATCAGACATGGAAAAGTTATGCAGGAATCCTCAGCGTTCAACAGATCTCATCCAGATGTGAAACAAAAGGGTCACGAGTCAAGGAATACACTGGAGATGTGGTTTGTGATAATAACTTCTTATTGAAATCCTGCACCTCCAATTATTTTCTGTGGATTGCATGATTTTATTGTCATAATTTCCTAATCATCGGAGACGACTATGTGACCCAATTCAAATTTTCTACATCACACTTACTGATGTGCAATAAAATAATATTATTTAAAAAAAGACACACATATCAGAGTTCTTACTACCGTATTTTCTGCCATACACGTCACACCGCACTATAAGTCGCATCAGTCCAAATGTGTATAATAAATCGGAAAATAACATAAATACGTCGCATCTATTAGGCGTCACCGCTGCCGACCTGGAAACGTGGGCCGGTGTTGTGCCAAAAATCAATTGGCTGCCAAATGGCGGCCACTGGAGCGTGCACAGGAGGACTTTAACAAGAATTGAACAAGATTAACACTTAAAAACAATTATTTGTTTGCTCAAATTTATAGCAAAGGTGTGCCTCAGTCTAACATTTCCTTAATAAATGCACTTTGACGGTCAAATCAGCTGCATTTCAAAAGCATATTTCCGGAAGTGGGAGCGTGCAGAGGGACGACTCACTGTGCATTTCTTTGAAATTTAACAAGATAACTACTTAAAAACATTTACTGTATTTGTTTGCTCGACTTTATAGTAAATGTGTGCCTCAGTTGAACTTTTACTTACTTCAATGGTCAAATTAGCTGCATTTCGCCGGGGCGGCGCAGCGAAATGAAGCTGATATGACGGTTGCTCCAGGCGAGCTGGATAAAGGTGGCAGGCTGTGACAAGCCGATTGTGTCATTAAATCTGCAGTCTGTAAGTTTCTGTAGAACGCAGGACTTAGACAAATTTTCAACAGGGAAAGCATTCTGGTCCCTCCCCCTTGCTCTTGCTGAAATTCAGCTCCGCCTCTTAGCTCCGCCTCCACTGCATGTCCTGTCGCAGCCGCTGTGATATTCTGTGTTTATATGTTAATAAAACGTTCTGAAAAATAAAATAAAAACACGGAGCGCTGGTCCAGCCCACCACACCATGAAATCTGCAGAGCCTCGTGCAGCCACGTTGAACCCGAGTTTAATGGCTAGCCTGTATAAATAAAGGTTGAATGAATGAATGAATTCGCTCGTGACAAATTAATTCATTTCCTCATTATTTCAGTACAGTAATGGAGTCAGCGGAGGAGGAAGCGATCACTTGACTTTTGGCAAAAAAACAAAAGAAAAGTCCAGATCAGGGATGAAGAAGGGGAATTTAATACATTTGTGTCACATACAAAACAGTTTTGCATCGCTTTGCAATCCTTTGAACGAGAACGTGCGCGGCCGCTGGGGCTGGGACAGGCGGGGGCGTGGGTTAGGGGCGTGAGAAGTGAGAAGCTCTGTTTTTATTGGCTGGTTAAAAACTCTGTTTTTATTGGCTGGTTAACGGCGGGTCACTGTGGGTTTTTAGAAATGCTTTTAGTAACACCTGGAGAAGCAAGGGGACTATAGTTTTTTTCAGAGATTACTTGTCTAACATCAGTCTGTCAGGAGATAGTGACAGAGTGAAGAAATATGTTAAAATATATATTTTTAGAAAACTTACAGACTGCAGCTTTAATAGCCACTTTTATCTATTACATGACACAACATAATGCTACTCAAGTGCCATCTAGCGGCTGAAAATGTTAGTGTTCAATATTTTCAATCTCAGAATGTATGAAAACGATCATATCTCAGTCAAAAATTGGTTTATAATTACATGTATTATAATAAATAAATAAATAAATAAATAAATAAATAAATAAATAAATAAATAAATAAATAAATAAATAAATAAAGTGCTATGTGTTGTCATCACTGTATTCCCGTACAAAGATGAAATTGGCTGTATGCATTTAACCTGGGATACACCCAGATGGAGCCGTGGGCAGCTTTGTAAGAGCCCGGGGAGTAATTTGGGATTGGGTGTCCTGCTCAGAGTCACCACGAGATGTGCAATGACCAGGGATTAAACCCAGGACCTTTGGGTCCCGAGTCGGCTGCTGGAACAACAGAAAATAAGTTGCTTTGGTGTATAAGTTGCAGAGCATGCAAATTATGCAAAAAACTGTGACTTATAGGCCGAAAAAATACAATACTGTAATCAATTCTGATGCCAATTAGGCCTTTTTGGTTACAAATACAAAATTTAATATTTGTACACATTAAAATCTACTAGTGTTGGGGGAAAATAACTTTTTAAGTAATTTGACTGATAGAAGATTAGTTGTGAATGATGTTCCAAAACAGCCAAACTATTTTACTTTTAAGCAACAAACACTTCCCCACCAAATAAATGCATAGGTTTCTGAAAGGTCAGAAGCAGGACTTTGCCATTTTCTTTATGAAATACACGATTTACTTTGAGGTCTGCTAATAGTGTGCCAAAATATCAGCCCTCTTCTGACAGAAAACATTGTTGCAGAACTGGCACAAAGGCATAATGTAAAGTAACATTAATTCTGCCCGTGGATATGGCTGCTTTTTTAGTCAGCTTGAAACGCTCAGGGACGGAAAATGCAAACCTCTTCCTAATTATTTAGCTGACTGATCATGTGATTGACTTTTACATCTATCTATACATGTATGCTCTTTCTTTCTTACACACAAAGACTTCAACATGTTGAGACATTGTTATGTTTAGCTTGGGAAGCTAATGAATTTAGTGGCACAAATCACAAGCATCTGTCTGATGTCACTAACGATACATCAAGGGAGGCTGTCATGTGCTGTGTTGTTCTGATCGTCTATAGATGCACGTCTGTGTAATGTGATCAACGAGAACACAAATTTGACGCTCTTTTTCCAAAACTGCACCATTAATGTCAATCATGGGGATGGCTGCAGCAAGCCAGAGGCTGCCAGCTCACACATCGAGCGCCGGTCCCCACACTCTCATCATGACGGTCCCCAGACAGTCCACCATAAACAGCTCCGGCTAATCTTCTTTTCATGGTCTCCATTACGACCTGTCAGGACATAAATTGGGAGTAAATTGCCATGTTTATTAACACGGTGAGAAAACAGCAGCTTTTAACCTTCCCTCCCGCCCCTGCTCCCTTCGTGCAAATGTTAACCTTTAATAGTGACCAAGAGGATCAATTACAGCGCTGCACAAAATTATGCTGAATGTGCGCGCATGCACGGGCCCCGGCATTCACAATTTCATCTAAATATCCCTCCTCAGACATTATGTCTTCTGTTGATGAGCACCTCTGCAGAGACACTCAGACAGACACTCGCTCGCAGCGTATTTTCAGCTCGAGTAAAGATGGCGAGGAAGGGCCATGCTTCACAGAGCGCCTCAGCTGCTGAGCGTGGACTCTGAGGCTCGCCGCGGCCTTTGCCATATAGCACAGTAATTACTAGATCAAATCTGTTCAAACTGAAGCAACGTTGTTCTGTGATCCCTCCTATACTAATCAGCACGCTGAGGTATGGCTGTGCGACTATAAATTGCTGACTTAATTAAAACCAGGACCTCTCTGTCATCTAATTACAGGGAGAAAAGGTTATTGCTTCGATGCAATTTCCCAAATATGATTCCTTCGCAGTTATTAAAAGCTCGGGCGTCGTTTATTGTTTCAGATTTTTCAATATGGAAATGGCCCCGGTGACAGACGTAATGACTCGGGGAAAACGCTTCATCTCGATAGTGGCCTGGCACGGCCATTTGTCTGAGATAAGTGGAGCGGACAGGAATGGGGAAATGTCATGGCAGGCATCCCATGATTGCCTCCACTTTACAGTTGTCATTAAACAGAGCAAAGGTTTCTTTTCTCCTGTGTGGCAGCAATGAGAAGTTTATTAATCTCTCCAGAATAGCGGAGGGGTTCTAAGAACCATGAACATTCACAGGACAGAGGAGCATTCTGTGGAGTAATTCAGTGATGAGAGGCTATAGACGACTGTGTGCGATTGTTCAATGAGAACATCTTCTTCCTCACTTTCAGGCTGAACTCGGGCCGATAAATGGAAAAGACCGAATAAAGCACAAAGAAAAAAGGAAACACACAGGAACATGCTGCACTCCTTAACAATGAAATAAACTGAAAATATTGGAGAAAAAAAATTACAGGGAGTAAAAATCTCAAATTGTTGAATAAAAAACTGATTATAGGGATAATCCAAGGCCACCGTATGAAAAAAAACAACACATAGACAGACAGACAGACAGACAGACAGACAGACAGACAGACATACATTCATACATACATACATACCTGCAACTTATACTGTATGCCAAAGCAACTTATGTACAGGTAGTCCCCGACTTACGAGCGCCCTTACATACGAGGTCCCGGACTTAGAAATTTGTAAAAAAAATACAGCACTTTTTCGTGTTTTTAGATGAAAGTGTGTTAGCTAACCGTTTGGAAACACGTTTCTGAGCATGATCATGAACTAGTTTGAACGTTTTTGATGAAAAACGAGTGTTCGTAGTAGCGCTAGCTTAAATTTTCCGACCTACGGCCGAAAATCCGGACTTACGAGAACACGTGTTTCATGTTCCGACGTACGAATTTTCGTCTTACGAGCGACTCGCAGGTACGGAACTTGCTCGTAAGTCGGGGACTACCTGTACTTCCCCCCCCCATATTCATGACACAATTTTTGACTGACGCTTTAAATTTTGAAGAACGGCATCAACGGCATCAGCGAGTCCTCCCGTGCACACTCGCTTGACTCACCTGGTGCAGGCGGAGGAATGCTGGCAAGCTAGTGGCTCGGCCCGCGAACGATGGATGGATGGCGCCACACCGCCCAGACGAAATGAAGCTGTTTTGACCATTAAAGTGCATTTACTAAGAAAAAAATTAAACTGAGACACACCTTTGCTATTATGCTGAGCAAACAAATAATTGTTTTAAAGTGTTAATCTTGTTAAGTTTCGAAGAACTGAAACATCAAGTCCTCCCGTGCACGCTTACTTCACTCAACTGGTGCAGGACGAACGCTGGAGAGCTAGCGGCTCCTGCTGCCACTATGGATGGATGGATGGATGGATGGATGGATGGATGGATGGATGGCGCCCAGGCAAAATAATGCTGCTTTGACCATTAAATAAGTGCATAGTAAACAAATAACAAACACATAATAAACCTTTTTTTTAATTAAACCTTTATTTAACCAGATAAAAATCCATTGAGATCAAGACCTCTTTCACAAGGGTAACCTGAACAAGAACAGGCGCACGTCATAAAGACAAAACAAGTAACAAGATTAGAATAAGACTTCAGAAACATATAAAACATACAATAAAATGCATAATAAATGTATAACAAATACATAATACTGTAAATGCATAATAAACACGACGGGTCAGCAGTGACACAATGTGACTTATATGCCGGAGCAACTTATATATATATTTTTTCTTCTTCATGAAGCTTATTTTTGCGACTTATACTCCGGAACGACGTATACGCCGGAAAATACGGTAGTTAGATAGATATTTTGTCTTTTTAAAATAAATTTTTATAGGACTGGAGATGGGGCTGTCAAAAAAAGTTAAATGAGTTTAATTTTATTTACTTTCAGAGTCGAAGCACACCTAGCATCCATTTATCCGTAGAAAAACAAAATAACCGTGAAATTGGTTTACACTTTAATTTTCAGAAGCTAAAGGACAACATTGATCAGCTCTTTTGAATGAAATATTCTAAAAATGGCAAGCACATTCCAGTTTTGTTACTTGTCTAAATACTTAGACAAACTGAAAAATAGAGAATGCATAGCCTACATCATATACCGGTATATGTATATAAATATACAGTAGATGTATTTTTATATGAATTATATTAACATATAAGGGACAGCGAGGGGTGACAACAAATCAACAGCATATCCTGGACACTAATGCCCTGTGTCTCCCACCATAGGGTTTTCTTAATTACATTAACCAAATATGCTCTGCAGTGTGTGCAATCTCATGGTTAACTGAACACCCCTGTAGCTGCAGCCGCCCTCCCCCCTCCCTGTCCCACAGTGAAATATTCATGTTGAAAGCCACTCTTCTCATCGACTCTCCCTTTCCAACATGTGCAGTTGTTTAGCCATGCTATCATGTTTAAGTAAACTCTTTAAAGTACAACCTAAAAGGTGTCACTATTGCTTGATCTTAGAAATAAAAAGGACACCATCTAGTCCTCATGAGAATATAACAGCACAACAGAATCCTTAAATTTGATTTGACTGTTAAAAAAAAATACTATGCATTTTTTTTAACTATTGTGCGTTCCATTTTATGACAATACACACAACGTTTTCATTGTATATTTAATCAGCAACTCAAGGAAAAATAAAAAAAATAAAAAATCTTCATGTCATCCAAAAACTCTGATTCAGATTGACCAGGCAGGACTAATTTAAATACATGAACTATTCATTAATTGAATAAAGGGGCTAGTTAGCCCAAAGGCCTCTTTATAATCATAAACTAGGGTGTACTACTTATGCAAAACAGCAAAGTGCCATGTGCTGGCTTATTATGCTAATGATGAATGGCAAAATACATGTTTCTCCTGCCCACAAAACAGGATCAGGCATGGCAGTGTAAGCAAGTTGTTTCCACTGTATAGACTGTGTTCCTCCATATTACAGCGTGCTGAGAGGCAGTTGTGTAATGCAATTATTCTCATCTTCATCATGTAGCGATCCTCCATGTCCTCCCAGATTCTTTCTTTATCTTTTTAAAACATTGTGTTTTAAATAAGGACTACACTGGCATAGCTAGTGCATATTTTATTTTTCACAGAAAACATAATGAAGCACAGGAGTAGCAGCCATTGGAAGAACACCTTGGTTGCAGTGAAGGCAATGGATGTTAATTACCATAAATTAGTTCTAAGAACTTGTGATTGTCTTGAAAGTTGTTCTGCTTCTAGTACATTAGGCTGTAATGACTAGAAAAACCCATTATGCCCATTATTTGTAAACTGGCACTTGGAAGCTCTAAGTTCAGTACTGGGCCTTTGCCATATTTGCCTTTCTGGAGGCAAAGATGATACCTGGAAACAAGCTGAAAAGTTATTGATGAAAGCTGACACTTTTGTCCTTTCCAAAAAAGCCACGTTGAAACTATCTTTATACTTTCTACCAGTGGTATAGTCTGCGTGATACGCAGAACACGGAGTAAACCCACTAGAAAAGCTTGAGAATTTCAGTATAGCCTACCCACTTAAAAGTGCCCATGATATACATGACATATTAGGCACATGCCGTTGACATGTTAAATGGCAGTTAAATGCTTCTGTAACAATCTGTCTGTATGCAGCGCTTGTTTATGGTTATCCAGCGAATTATTGTATAATTAATGCTTCTGTACTTACTTGAACATGTTTTGCTATGCTGTTTTTTAAATTCTTTAACATGTTTTTAATATATAAAGCCAACTGTTGTACAAAGTTTATTGTACATTCATTCAAATATAAGCATAAAAGAAATTTGGAAATGTTCACATTGTAGTAACTGGTGCTTTGGTTTCTAAGCACAGTTTACCCACTGCCAAAATATAGACTACACTACTGCTTTCTACTACAATACTTAAATGATTTATAGATTAATGACTTTTTTTTTAGAAGATACATTTATTTGGAAATATGGTGGGGGGCTGCGGTCACTTAGTGGTCAGCACTGTGGTCCTACAATCCTGAGGTTGTGGGTTCAAGCCCAGGTTTTGTCCGGAAGGTCATACAGTGTAAAACAATTGACAAATCTTTAATGCGAGTTCACTCGTTATGGCATCCCCTGAAGAGGGGAGCAGTTGAAATAATTTTACTTCTTACATTTATCGTGAAATATAACTTGATACAATACCAGCATGTTCATCCGTCTGAATGTGAGCTGAAAACAAACTGTTGGGATGTATTTAAATCCTTTGCGATTCGGAGTAAAACGGAAGACATGTGTTTGGTTGTTCGAACACAACATCAAAATATGGTGTCACGTAAAAATCTAAATATTAAGAATTTTACATTTTTGTTAAGTTTAAACCTTTTAAAGTCCACAGTTTGCCATCTTCTTCAAGGTGAAGTTATTTTTGTTCATTATGGTATTTTACATTTTCACAGGATTTCATTTATTGTTTATTTATATGAGGACGTGTTAAGTACAGTATTAATAAATGCAGTACACTACAACATTTATAGCATAGGTCAACTTGTAATACACATCCCCAGATGGGTCTAACATAAAAATAAAAACGGTTTAAAAATTAATAAAATGCCTAAACAATAATAAACAATGATTTAAACAATTAAACATAAACAATGCACAAATAAGAATAAAACAAATCACAGGGTCGAAGACCCCGAGGAGGGAAACGTGTCAGGAGACAGAGGGAGAGGAGGAAAGTGAAGAATGTAGGACTGAGGGTTGCAACTCTAAATGTGGGGACAATGACAGGCAAAGGTAGAGAGCTGGCTGACATGATGCAGAGAAGAAAGGTAGATGTTTTATGTGTCCAAGAGACCAAGTGGAAGGGCAGCAAGGCTCGCAGTATTGGAGCAGGGTTCAAACTGTTTTACCATGGTGTGGATAGAAAGAGAAATGGAGTAGGGGTGGTCCTGAAGGAGGAGTTGGCAAAGAATGTAGTAGAGGTGAAGAGAGTGTCAGATAGGGTGATGTGTCTAAAGGTAGAAGTAGAAGGTCTGATGCTAAACATAGTAAGTGGTTATGCTCCACAGGTTGGATGTGATGGGGAGGAGAAAGATAAATTTTGGAAAGATTTGGATGAAGTGATAGAGAGTATTCCCAGGGAGGAAAGAGTGGTGATTGGAGCAGACCTGAATGGACATGTTGGTGAAGGAAACAGAGGGGATGAGGAAGTGATGGGTAGGTTTGGTGTCAAGGAAAGAAACCAGGAAGGACAGATGGTGGTGGATTTTGCCAAGAGAATGGAAATGGCTATAGTCAATACCTATTTCCAAAAGAGGGAGGAACATAGAGTGACATATAAGAGTGGAGGAAGGAGTACACAGGTCGACTACATTCTGTGTAGAAGAGGAAACCTGAGAGAGATTGGAGACTGTAAGGTTGTAGCAGGGGAGAGCGTGGCCAGACAGCATCGGATGGTTGTGTGTAGAATGACTGTTGTTGCGAAGAAGAGAAAAGAGTAAAACCAGAGAAGAAGACCAAATGGTGGAAGCTAAAGAAGGAAGAATGTTGTGAGAAATTCAGAGACGAGCTGTTAAAGGCTCTGGGTGGTAAGAAAGAGCTTCCAAGTGACTGGGCTACTACAGCAACAGTAATTAGAGAGACAGGTAGGAAGGTACTTGGTGTGTCATCTGGACAGAGAATGGATGATAAGGAAACCTGGTGGTGGAATAGTGAAGTGCAGGACGCCATTCAAAGAAAGAGATTAGCCAAGAAGAAATATGACAGTGAGAGGACTGAAGAGAGGAGACAGGAATATAAGGAGATGGGACATAGAGCAAAGAGGGAAGTAGCTAAGGCAAAGCAGAGGGCGTACAATGAGTTATATGGGAGACTGGACACTAAAGAGGGCGAGAAGGACTTGTACCGATTGGCAAGACAGAGGGATCAGGCTGGAAAGGATGTGCAGCAGGTTAGGCTTATTAAAGATGGGAATGGGAATGTTCTAACAAGTGAGGAGAGTGTGATGGGAAGATGGAAGGATTACTTTGAGGAGCTAATGAATGAAGAGAATGAAAGAGAAAGAAGAGTGGAGGTACTAGAAACTGTGGACCAGGAAGTGGGAAAGATTAGTGAGGGTGAAGTCCGGAAAGCTCTGAAAAGAATGAAGAAGGGGAAGGCAGTAGGACCTGATGACATACCAGTGGAGGTTTGGAAATGTCTTGGAGAGATGGCAGTGAGGTTTTTGACTCAAATATTTAATGGAATATTTGAGGGTGAGAAAATGCCTGAAGAATGGAGAAGAAGTGTGCTGGTTCCCATTTTTAAGAACAAGGGTGATGTACAGAGTTGTAGCAACTACAGGGGAATTAAGTTGATGAGCCACACAATGAAGATCTGGGAGAGAGTTGTGGAAGCAAGACTTAGACAAGATGTGACTATCTGTGAGCAGCAGTATGGTTTCATGCCAAGAAAGAGCACCACAGATGCCATCTTTGCTTTGAGGATGTTGATAGAGAAGTACAGAGAGGGTCAGAAAGAACTCCATTGTGTGTTTGTGGATTTAGAAAAAGCTTATGACAGGGTACCAAGAGAAGAGGTGTGGTATTGCATGAGGAAATCTGGAGTGGCAGAAAAGTATGTTAGACTGGTACAGGACATGTATGAGGACAGCAGGACAGTGGTGAGATGTGCTGTGGGAGTGACAGATAGCTTCAAGGTGGAGGTGGGATTGCATCAAGGATCGGCTCTGAGCCCCTTCTTGTTTGCTCTGGTGATGGACCGACTAACAGATGAGGTCAGGCAGGAATCCCCATGGACTATGATGTTTGCAGATGACATTGTGATCTGTGGTGAGAACAGGGAACAAGTGGAAGAGAACTTGGAGAGGTGGAGGTATGCTCTTGAAAGAAGAGGAATGAAAGTCAGTCGTAGTAAGACAGAGTACATGTGTGTGAATGAGAGGGAGGCCAGTGGAACAGTGAGGCTACAAGGAGCAGAGGTCACAAAGGTGCAGGACTTCAAGTACTTGGGGTCCACTGTCCAGGAAATGGGGAATGTGGTAAAGAGGTGAAAAAGAGAGTCCAGGCAGGATGGAGTGGATGGAGAAAAGTTTCAGGAGTGATTTGTGACAAAAAGGTGTCAGCAAAGGTCAAAGGAAAAGTTTACAAGACAGTGGTGAGACCAGCTATGTTGTATGGTCTGGAGACAGTGGCATTGACAAA
>JBBPBX010007396.1:42242-59213 GCA_038048925.1 Garcialebias charrua
GTAGGACTGAGGGTTGCAACTCTAAATGTGGGGACAATGACAGGCAAAGGTAGAGAGCTGGCTGACATGATGCAGAGAAGAAAGGTAGATGTTTTATGTGTCCAAGAGACCAAGTGGAAGGGCAGCAAGGCTCGCAGTATTGGAGCAGGGTTCAAACTGTTTTACCATGGTGTGGATAGAAAGAGAAATGGAGTAGGGGTGGTCCTGAAGGAGGAGTTGGCAAAGAATGTAGTAGAGGTGAAGAGAGTGTCAGATAGGGTGATGTGTCTAAAGGTAGAAGTAGAAGGTCTGATGCTAAACATAGTAAGTGGTTATGCTCCACAGGTTGGATGTGATGGGGAGGAGAAAGATAAATTTTGGAAAGATTTGGATGAAGTGATAGAGAGTATTCCCAGGGAGGAAAGAGTGGTGATTGGAGCAGACCTGAATGGACATGTTGGTGAAGGAAACAGAGGGGATGAGGAAGTGATGGGTAGGTTTGGTGTCAAGGAAAGAAACCAGGAAGGACAGATGGTGGTGGATTTTGCCAAGAGAATGGAAATGGCTATAGTCAATACCTATTTCCAAAAGAGGGAGGAACATAGAGTGACCTATAAGAGTGGAGGAAGGAGTACACAGGTCGACTACATTCTGTGTAGAAGAGGAAACCTGAGAGAGATTGGAGACTGTAAGGTTGTAGCAGGGGAGAGCGTGGCCAGACAGCATCGGATGGTTGTGTGTAGAATGACTGTTGTTGCGAAGAAGAGAAAAAGAGTAAAACCAGAGAAGAAGACCAAATGGTGGAAGCTAAAGAAGGAAGAATGTTGTGAGAAATTCAGAGACGAGCTGTTAAAGGCTCTGGGTGGTAAGAAAGAGCTTCCAAGTGACTGGGCTACTACAGCAACAGTAATTAGAGAGACAGGTAGGAAGGTACTTGGTGTGTCATCTGGACAGAGAATGGATGATAAGGAAACCTGGTGGTGGAATAGTGAAGTGCAGGACGCCATTCAAAGAAAGAGATTAGCCAAGAAGAAATATGACAGTGAGAGGACTGAAGAGAGGAGACAGGAATATAAGGAGATGGGACATAGAGCAAAGAGGGAAGTAGCTAAGGCAAAGCAGAGGGCGTACAATGAGTTGTATGGGAGACTGGACACTAAAGAGGGCGAGAAGGACTTGTACCGATTGGCAAGACAGAGGGATCAGGCTGGAAAGGATGTGCAGCAGGTTAGGCTTATTAAAGATGGGAATGGGAATGTTCTAACAAGTGAGGAGAGTGTGATGGGAAGATGGAAGGATTACTTTGAGGAGCTAATGAATGAAGAGAATGAAAGAGAAAGAAGAGTGGAGGTACTAGAAACTGTGGACCAGGAAGTGGGAAAGATTAGTGAGGGTGAAGTCCGGAAAGCTCTGAAAAGAATGAAGAAGGGGAAGGCAGTAGGACCTGATGACATACCAGTGGAGGTTTGGAAATGTCTTGGAGAGATGGCAGTGAGGTTTTTGACTCAAATATTTAATGGAATATTTGAGGGTGAGAAAATGCCTGAAGAATGGAGAAGAAGTGTGCTGGTTCCCATTTTTAAGAACAAGGGTGATGTACAGAGTTGTAGCAACTACAGGGGAATTAAGTTGATGAGCCACACAATGAAGATCTGGGAGAGAGTTGTGGAAGCAAGACTTAGACAAGATGTGACTATCTGTGAGCAGCAGTATGGTTTCATGCCAAGAAAGAGCACCACAGATGCCATCTTTGCTTTGAGGATGTTGATAGAGAAGTACAGAGAGGGTCAGAAAGAACTCCATTGTGTGTTTGTGGATTTAGAAAAAGCTTATGACAGGGTACCAAGAGAAGAGGTGTGGTATTGCATGAGGAAATCTGGAGTGGCAGAAAAGTATGTTAGACTGGTACAGGACATGTATGAGGACAGCAGGACAGTGGTGAGATGTGCTGTGGGAGTGACAGATAGCTTCAAGGTGGAGGTGGGATTGCATCAAGGATCGGCTCTGAGCCCCTTCTTGTTTGCTCTGGTGATGGACCGACTAACAGATGAGGTCAGGCAGGAATCCCCATGGACTATGATGTTTGCAGATGACATTGTGATCTGTGGTGAGAACAGGGAACAAGTGGAAGAGAACTTGGAGAGGTGGAGGTATGCTCTTGAAAGAAGAGGAATGAAAGTCAGTCGTAGTAAGACAGAGTACATGTGTGTGAATGAGAGGGAGGCCAGTGGAACAGTGAGGCTACAAGGAGCAGAGGTCACAAAGGTGCAGGACTTCAAGTACTTGGGGTCCACTGTCCAGGAAAATGGGGAATGTGGTAAAGAGGTGAAAAAGAGAGTCCAGGCAGGATGGAGTGGATGGAGAAAAGTTTCAGGAGTGATTTGTGACAAAAAGGTGTCAGCAAAGGTCAAAGGAAAAGTTTACAAGACAGTGGTGAGACCAGCTATGTTGTATGGTCTGGAGACAGTGGCATTGACAAAAAGACAGGAGAAAGAACTGGAAGTGGCAGAAATGAAGATGCTGAGGTTCTCCTTAGGAGTGACAAGGATGGATAAGATCAGGAATGAGATAATCAGAGGTACAGCACATGTTGAACAACTGGGAGATAAAGTTAGGGAGGCCAGACTGAGATGGTTTGGACATGTCCAGAGGAGGGACAGTGGGTATATTGGTAGAAGGATGTTAGAAATGCAGCTGCCAGGAAAAAGACAAAGAGGGAGACCAAAGAGGAGATATATGGATGCAGTTAGAGAGGACATGGAGGTAGTTGGAGTGAGGACAGAGGATGCAGAGGACAGAGTGAGGTGGAGGAGGATGACTCGCTGTGGCGACCCCTGAAAAGGGAAAAGCCGAAAGAAGAAGAAGAAGAAGAAGACAGCAACATAATTAAGGGTGGCCGTTATTGGTTCTACTTTCAAAACAGTTTTAGTTTTGATCTAAAATGATTTTAGTCTGAAATCAATTTCAAATCTGCAGGTTGGGAATTCCACTTCTTAATCCCTCAGACAAAAAAAATGCTGTTTGTCACAAAAAAGAAGTTTAACAAAAAGGAACCATACTGTAGTTAGTTCCCACTGTCTGAACCCATGTCTGAAAGGAACCAGAAGGTCACTGAGCACCTGAGGAGCTTGTTATTTACACGTTTAAAAATAGGAGCTGTGTTAGAAATAAAAATATATATTTTTTAATCATATTAGGTTTCTTGAAAAGTTGACAGTGATGGGTTTTCTGTCCAAAATCTTAACTACACTGTTTATTCTTCAAGGTTTAATGGTTGAAGCTGCTACACAATAACTTCAATGAGAGAAAATCAGTGAGTGCCTAAAACTGCAACATGAAATGATAAATGCTCTCTAATCAATCAAAATACACGCAAGTTTGCTTTTGGCTTACCATTTTAATATGTTTTTATTTATATTTCAATGATAATCCAGAAAAATACCAAAATATTTTATTTCTGAAACTTGTTCAATATGTTTCCCACTGACCATCAAATTTAAATCATTTTCACTTTCCAAGACCATGCCCTTAAGAAAAAGCAGTTTTAATTAAGTTCAAGTAGACTTTTTTGTCATTACCATCTCATGTGGTACATGAGATGTAATGAAATTATGTAAACAGGGTCCCAGTTACACCCAAAAGAAGCAAAAGATAAAGTATAAAAAGAAATAGCAAATAAGAATCTAAGATATACACTAAGATAAACGCAAGACAAACACCAAATGGTACGCTAAAAGATCTAAGATATACGCTAAACACTAATAATGTAAAACAATATGGTATAACAACAGGGGCGCAACTACATATTTTTGAGGTGGATGCGAAAACATCAACGGCGCCCCCCGCGCGCCCCGCGCGCTCCCTTTACCTGCCGCCTCATACAGCTTTCCTCCCTTAGTCATGCACTTAGAAAATACAGTAGCAATATTACAGATTTTTTTATGTTACATATCATATCAGGTGATAATTTCAATGATAAACAAATAAGAAGTTTAATAAAGTAAAAATGTATAACAGTAGTGGTAATCAGTGCTCAACATTTTATGTAGTGAAAATATGAAATCTTAACAGCCTGGAGTCCATGTCAGAGTTTTAACATTTATGACATTTAAACTGTTACTTTCCGTGAAAGAAGACAATGAAAGATGGTCATCAGAAATTCAAACCATCATGGTATACAGTATAGGTTTTTGTTGCTTCCCTAATGTAATTATTCCTACCTGATGCTATCACTTGTCTCCTCTATCACTGACCTCGTGTCTGTCTCCTTCACCCTTTGTCTGTGGCATTCTGCACTGTCATATGGTCAAAAAAGCATTATATATTAGTTGTAAAAATTACAGATCTTAATACAGTTTTTAAAAATAATGTTTACATGTTATTGCTTGGGATTAAGTAGCTGTTCCCTCACTTCCACCTGCATTAGACCAACCTGTTGCCTTCCCCAGTCTGTCCTGATTCCTCTGTCATCTTCTCTTCCTTCTCTCCATCCTCACAGCTGAATGACATTAATTTTGTGTTAAGTAGGTTTAAAAATACAGCAGTCAAACCACAATAGAAATGAAACTTTAATTTAAATCATCTCCTTGTTGGATAACAGTTACTGACTGGACATTTCATCTAATCTGACTTACCAGATACATCACAACACACACCACTGTAGTGATATTAAATAAGACATTTAAACTCAAGTGTCCCTCTGCCAAAAAGGTTGGTAACATGGGTCACCAACCTTTTTGAGTCTCAGGGCTATAGTGACACTGAGGACTAATTTGTCTGATACACACATAAACTTGTACAACTCATCTTTAATTAAAGAATCAATAATAATAAATGTACATATGAGTGTATAAATTGCAGCACTGGAACATAGCTGGGAACTGCCACCACAACAGTTTAGCTTGTGTTAATGTTTCCTGAGTTTTATTTAGGTCATTCTTACACTTAGTGTGTGGATGTGTGGGACATGTATAAAATATTCATAAAAATATTAAACAAATCACGTCTTTAGGGGAGGCTACATTTATTTAACAGCCAAATATGGGACGATTCCTATTAGGCTAGCTTTAGCTAACCTGAATATTTTACAACCCTCCTGTCCTGCTCATACACTGACAGTACTTACCTAATATCTTTTAACCACATTGAAAGGCTTTTTTTTCATCCTTCCAACAACTTCCTTTTCCTGTTTTGCGCCCTGGATAGTTTTTCTGCCGCTCCAAAGTCAAGTGCACGAGTGAAAAAATAAATAAATAAATAAATAACGTGCCTGTGTGCGTTCTCTAGGGGTGCGTGTTCACAGCACCTGTGTGTGAAGGGAGAGCAGAGAGATAGGAGGAGGGAGGTGAGGGAGCAGGGGGGGGGGCGCCTAAGCAGTGCTGTTTCCCTGTTATTGATCATTTCATGCAGTTAAAGAAGATGCCTGCTAGAAAAACATTTTTTCTAGAGACGGTTTTGGCGCCCCCTGTAGGGCAGCGCCCGTATGCCTTGCATAACCTGCATAGTGGCGATTTGCGACCCTGTATAACAACAGCAGCCTGAACATGAGTCTGTAGATAATCAGCAGCGAGATAATCAGCAGCGAGATAATCAGCAGCAATTAAGTCACCAATTAAAGTGGTACTACAGTGATTTTTTTCTTCTTCACGGTGATTATCCTGGTTAGGGATTTATGAGTCTAATAGCTTCAATGTAGAAGCTGTTCCTGAGTCTAGTGGTTCTTTAAAGCTGCTATCTGCGATTTCTGTATGACCAAAACACTTAGAAAAATGTTGAACAGGGAAAGCATTCTGCTCCCTCCCCTCAGAGCCATATATGGCTTCTCCCCCGTGGTCTGTTGAACTTGAGATGTACTCCGCCTCCTGCTGCATTTTCTCTAGAACCGCTGCATATTCTGTGTTTATATGTAATATAAAACGTTCTAAAAAAAAAAAAAAAACATGGAGAGCTGGTCCAGCTCACCAGAAGACCAGAAAATATGCAGGGACTCGGGCAACAACGTAAAACCCGAGTTTTTTTCTCTCGTGACAACCTCAGTCATTTCCTTATTCTTTGCACTCAGCGGAGAGAGGAGGAGGAGGGAGGAGGGAGCGATCACTTGACTTTTGGCAAAAAAACAAAAGAAAACTCCAGATAAGGGATTAAGAAGGGGAAATTAATACATTTGTGTCACATATAAAACAGTCCTGCATCGCTTTGAATGAGAACATGAGCAGATGCTCGCTGTCTGCGCACTGGGACAGGTGGGGGCGTGGGTTGGGGCGTGAGAAGCTCTGTTGAGGACAACTGGAACGCAGCTTTATTGGCTGATTAAAAACTCTTGTTTTTTTATTGGCTGGTTAACCGAGGGGCGCTCTGGTTTTTATAAATGCTTTTATTACCACCGGGAGATGCCAGAGGACTATAGTTTTTTTCAGAGATTACCTGTCAAACATCTTTCTTTCATTACATAGTGGCAGAGTGAAGAAATATGTTTAAAAAATAAGTTACATACATCATCTTTAATGCTTTGCAACCTCATTCCTGAGGGGAGCGGGGCAAAAAGTGTGTGCTAGGTGAGTGGGGTCCTTCATGATGCAGGTGGCTCTCTTCCTGCATCTGGATGTGTAGATGTCGGTGATGGTGGGGAAGGAGGCTGACTCCAACAGACTTCTGTGCAGCCTTCACCACTCTCTGCAGAGCTTTCCTTTCTGCAGCTGCAGCCTCCATGCCACATGCTGATGCTGGAGCACAAGATGATAACATTAAAGACATGGCTTTTGCCACAATAGGCTCTACATAACATGATGCTGTCTTCATTTACATGAATTTAGTTAATTATAAACACATTCATATTATGTAAAAAAAAAAAACCTGACTGGATTCTTCAGTGCAGGGTTCTAAGGTACATTGTGAGTCAGATTTTAAGGGGAAGATAAATTTAGAAACAGGAGCCTGAATACTTTATTTGTGTACCTATAACACGTGCATCAGTACAAATTTTACGTAGGGACACGTTATTATAGACACAGGTAATCGTCAAACCCTCCTCCTCTCTCTCAGTCAGCTTGCAACGTGGCGCCCGAACTCCTCTAATGTTACCAACAACTTGCGGACCAATAGGAGGGGTCCTGTGATTGGACGAGGGCGGGTCTCTCATGAAACGAGCACTGTGATTGGCTGTACGTAAAGCGGCAGAAACTGGTTGCGTCCTTCTTTCAGGAAACGGGACAGGCTTGCTTGTAAGTGAGGAGGACAGGAGTTCTTTTTCAGTGTTTCAGTTCAGACGCAGGTGCTTTTCGAAGGGTTGTTAGTTGGACTTCACAGTCGAACAAGAAAAAAAAAAGGTAATTGTAGCGGCGCTAAGGAGGCTAACGCAGCTTCTTGCTAGCTTTAGTGTCACAGGCCTGAGTGAAGTCGGCTTCCGCCCAGAGACTGATGGCTGGCTTTAGCTTGGTGTGTGCGGTGCTTCTGTGCTCCTTTGTAGCAAATGCGAAGCCAACTTTAAGGAAAGAGAGAGTCATTTATCAGGACCCAGAGCTGAGCAGACAAGCCCACGAAGACGGTAAGACCCACCAGTACGACCATGAGGTCTTCCTGGGTAAAGAGGAGGCCAAAACGTTTGACCAGCTCACTCCGGAGGAGAGCAAAGACAGACTCAGGTGAGACTCACTGAGATCCAGTTGCTGTGACTCTTTCCCCCTGAATGAATGAGGTGGTATCCACAATGACTGAATGTACATTTTTACTGTGGTAGAAAGATGTGCATGCTCACGAATATGGTTAAATTTGTGAGATATTGATTAAAAACTGTAAATTTGCTCAGGCTACTTGTCACAAATTGTATTGGCACTAAGTGTGAAGGGTTTTTCACCACTGCCTTGGTGACATGTTGGCACTTTGTCACACATATTGTATAAAAACCCTCCTTCCTGCTGTGTTGAGAGTGGGAGGACCCCTGAGACATCCCAACGTGGCAACACGTCCAAGAATACTGTACGCCACAGCCACACTGCAGTTTTTACTGAATGGGTTTGCCTGCTCCTCCCATTGGAGTACTGTATCTCACATAAGCTTTTCCACCTGTTGGGAAAGCACGTTTGACCAGATATGAATGTTTCAGGCAGAAATCAATCCCCTTTCTATTGACAAGAATGTAACTTGAATCTTTTTTTTTTTTTCTTATTCCTTCTCAGTAAAATTGTAGACCGGATAGACAGCGACACAGATGGCTACGTCACAACAGCCGAGCTCAAAGCCTGGATAAAACGCGTTCAGAAGCGCTACGTGTTTGAAAATGTTGCAAAGGTGTGGACTGACTATGATCTGAACAAAGACAACAAGATCTCGTGGGATGAGTACAAACAAGCCACTTATGGATACTATCTCGGTACGGCTCCACATGTCATGTATTTTTCTTTCTTGTCTCCCATCTCATTATGAAGTATTCTGGTACAAGCATTAAGTATCTTATTTTGAAGTATTTTCGTAACCTAGTTTTAATCCACCCTCTTAAGCTAACCCAGAGGAGTTTGAGGGTGACACAGACCAGTTCAGCTTCAAGAAGATGCTTCCTCGAGATGAAAGGAGGTTTAAAATGGCTGATCTGGACGGCGACTTGGCAGCAGACAGGGAAGAGTTCATGGCCTTCCTCCACCCTGAGGAGTTTGAACACATGAAGGACATTGTTGTTCTGGTAAGCTTCCTGCAACCACAAAGCGAGTGCATCACTATGTAAAGTCAGTCTTCTAATGTCTTTGCTGTAATTAATCTGAAACGTTTAATGAAAGCAATATCGGTTTTATTTTCTCCATGTAAAAAAAATTGTTCTACATTAGTAAATTCCCTGATGAAATTTTAATAATTCCAGAAACAGTTGAGCTTCTATCTTTATTTTTGGAGCAGATCCAATGGGACGACTCTTGTCTTTAAATATAAATTTGGTTTTGAGGCTGACTGGCGTGGTAAATGTTAGCAGTGATGCTTTATGCTGCTGTGTTCATAAAAGTTGCACCAGCCATTTGGCAAAGTTAATTATTAATGCCATTTTTGTATTTGCTCAATGTTACCAAAGAACTGCTCAGTCAGTGGTGTTTTCACTGATTGTGGCTGAAGCTAACACAGCAGCTACAGGCTAGAAACTTTAAAGTTGATATACTGTAGATGTAGTCAGTTTTTTCCCAAATTATCTATCGGTACATCTTCCTCACATGAATGCAAACATGAATACATAATGGTGCATGTTGCCATTATGAGAATATGGATTTTGTGCAGGTTCAGGCAAGAACATAAAGCCACCACCACCACCTAAGTGCAAACTATACACCCACACACATTCACATAACAGAGCCCTCAAGTAAATACACACGGAGAGGGGGCAAATTTATTGACAAGTCAGGTTTTCTTGATCTCTTTTATGGTTTCAGATATGAAACTAAAACAAATGAAAGCAGCACAACAACCTTGTAACAAGCAAATGTTTACTTCAGTTTAATTAGATGTAAAGTTTAGGTCAAGAGTTGTCAACTGAACACTATCAGGACAAAAAAAGACCTTAAAGTAAGGTATATAGTTTTACTTTGTAGTGGGCGGCTGTGGCTGAGTGGTTAGAGCAGTTGTCCTCCGATGCAAGACCTGGAGGTTCGATTCCACCAGCAGTCACATGCCAAAGTGTCCCTGGGCAAGACACTGAACCTCTGATTGCCTCTGATGTGTGTCCCATCAGTGTATGAATGTGATAAAGCACTGATTATTCTTTGTATAAATATAGTAGAGTGATGTATGAATCTGTAAAAGAGGGCACAGATTGTAGTGTAAAGTGCTTTGAGTATCTTGATAAGACAGAAAAGTGCTATATAAGTGCAGTCCATTTATCATTTATAGAGCCTCTTTTACTATTAATGCATCTAAGGAGATTAGTGTCTTGTGATGTTCCCTATGTACTGATCAGAATCATGTAGTTATGTCTTCAAAGTTTGCTATAGTTAAAGTTAACTAAATGAAAGTGGCTATTCTTTTATGATCGCTTTTAAATGATTAGTTTGTAACCAGGAAATGCCAAGAGTCACTCTTCTCATCCCTTTTGCAAATACAGCTGACAAACACTGAATTTTATTCGTTGCTTTTGTAATTTAGAGTACCGTAATGCAGCAGACTTTTTTTGTTTGTTTCAGTTTTAAGTTTGACTTTTGATGTTGTGTGTGTGTGTGGGGGGGATGCATTAAATTTCCTGCTTGAATTCTCTAAAATAGAGATTTAATGCTTCATTATTAATAGTAATCTAGATATATGTGAATTAAATTGGACATTTGACATTACTTTTGTGGGTCAGAAAGGTGTTTTGAGGAAAGTATTTTACAGAACAATCTAAAAATAAAAATAATTTGTTTATAAGTCTGCACGAGATTTTTAAAAAAAAGCTGGGATTGTCATGTTATGTTTGAATACTGTATTGCAGTGATGATATTAGATGCCATAAATGCACTCATTTTTCACTCTGTTCAGTCATCACAATGCTTACAACACTGTGTTTTAGCATCTCAACTACTATCCAAATCAGGTGTGAGCATCAAGTGGGTCTATTCAGAAAGTCAAATATTTTACAGTCATGTACAGTTGTGACCAACCTTATTTATTTAAAGCCGAAGCCGTACTCTTATTCTTTATTGGGTAATATTTTAGTTTAAAAGTGGTGATCTTAAAGATATATGTGGCCATGTATAAACTGTTATGATTGTGTTGGCCCTTTTTATAGTCTTGAAAATGGAACAAAACATTTGTATATAATGTTTCACAGCTGTTGGCATCTTTTATTTACATGCAGTCCTGCATGGGATTAAGTGGGTTTGAAAAATATCTGTTTTGCTTGTTAATAGTGGGCTATTAAACTATAGAAGCTTCACTCTAGTTGTTTACTACAAAATGTACTTTGTGTTTTAATGCAGAGGGTTTAACTCTCATCATTAAGACTGTAATTGTTGTGTCAGTCTGCCAGTTCGGCTGTAAGTCGACCCTCGCACATTTATTCACTTATAAAGCCTTGGGCAACATGTTTCTCTTTAACTACCGGTACTCGCAGTGGAAATTTGACTTCACTTGACCCTCTCGTCTTCTTTTTAATCACATCATTAACTTGTTTTGAATGCAGGAAACACTGGAGGACATTGACAAGAACGGCGATGGACATGTGGACGAGGACGAGTACATTGGTGAGTTTGCAGATTAAGAGAAATTCAATTGATTTAAGTAAACGTTGTAGAGAAGTCAGATGTAGCAGCACTGAAAGCATCTGGGTGATAAACCTCTGAAATTAGAAGAAACCATTTATAAATATGACTAGCGTAAATAAATCTGTATGTGCTTGTCTTAATTACTTTTAAACCTAAATTTTGGTCTGGTTGAAGCTGACATGTTTGCGCACGAGGATGGCGGTCCAGAACCAGACTGGGTCAAGACTGAAAGAGAACAATTCTCTGACTTCAGAGACTTGAACAAAGACGGGAAGATGGACCAGGACGAGATCCGACACTGGATCATGCCCGAGGATTACGACCACGCTCAGGCTGAGGCCAGACATCTTGTGTACGAGTCTGACCAGGACAAGGTAAGATCCATTTCATGTCGTCTTGTCCACATCAGCTGTGCTTTTGTTTTTGTTCTTTGGATTATTTAGATGTTTTTGTAACAAAAATAAAGAATTGAGCACTGCCTCTGTGAGACACCACAAATTAAACACATTTTATCATCTGTTAGAGGAAAACACGCTAAATGATGTTTACTCAAATGACAAACGGCAGGCGAAGATTTATCTCCAGCACAGTTTTACTTGCAAGGACAGATACGGTAACAGTTCATATCAAATGTGTTAAATGTATGCACATGAAGCTCGGTCACAATGATCTGCAAATGCTGTACTGTCTGCTCGCCTTTTATATCCCCATCAGCTTGACAAGGTTAGTAGGTGTCCTCGAAGCCAGCTGTAGTCTCACATGACACTCCTGGCCTTCACAGATACAGTCCACGAGCAGGATAAGAGAGACAACTTGATTGTTTGTTTTTAAGGGAAAGAACACTACCGGTACTAATAATATTTCCAGAACTCCATAACCTCTGACCAGAATCCTCTGACATAATCAGTTAAACGTTTATACATGTGTTCCTACAATGGCTGATTACTTCTGTGTTTCCTCATCAGGATCAGAAGCTGACCAAAGAGGAGATTCTTGACAACTGGAACATGTTCGTAGGAAGTCAGGCCACCAACTATGGAGAAGATCTAACCAAGAACCATGATGAGCTCTGATCCCGTCAGACTCCTGTCTGCGTGACGAGGATTGTTAAGACGTTTGTCTTTAAAGACACAATCACAGACTCTTGAACTCTCTCCCACTGTTGCTAGCATTACTCCAACGTTCAACAGAACAGTGAGACAGACCTTAAAACTGACACTCTTGGTGCCAAACAGGTGGACGTACAAGAGTCGGTCTCGTGTTGATCCAAGTTTTCATTCTTTTCTCTTTGTTTTTAACCTTTCAGTCTTCATATTGATGGTTTTGTTTCTGACATTCAGGAGTGAAACCAGAGCCACTGAACTCAACTTTTTATCAGTTGGTGCCTTCCAGTCATGCAGCAGCATACAGATTTGATTTAGGTGAAACTCGTCAGATACAAGAAGAACTTATGATAGCAATAGTAATGTGAAACCTCAGCTCAGAGCATTTATCATGGTTTTAGTTATTTATCTAGTGTTTTTGGAACATAATGTCTGAAAGAAATATGGTGTTCCTTTAGAGATCTTCTGTTTTTCTGAAAACAATGTTTTAGTAACCCCTTTCACAAAACACTTCAAGCTGCACCTGAGACGTCTTCTCGTCTCGGTTTGATTTATGAAGTCAAACCTTTGGTGTTTATGTCTCTGAGCCACCAAGGGAGGTAGTCACTTGGCTGCAAAGGTCAGTATGTGTAAGCTAGTGTTGCATCTCAAGGATGTGATGTAATGAAGTCAGATGCGACCAGCTTGCGGTGAGCGGGGATGCGTCCATCATCGTGTATGCAAAGTGTCTCACATAGGTGCAGCTTGTATTTTATTCCTCCTGTTGTCCCGCAGCGTCTGCTTCATTTGTGAAAACTCAAATTGTTGCGTTGCGAAACGTGCCCGGCTCAATTGGTAATTTATAAACCATCAGAGGGGACTTGGAAGAGCTCATCTTTGAAGACAAACTGCAAAACCGTTTTGTGAAGGGGGGCTTTTGTTTACAGTTTTACTAAAAACAGTTAACTTACTATGTTTTTTTATTATTATTTTGTATTGAATTAAGTTTTAGGTGCTTTATAAATTAAATGATGTGGCATTGTCTTTGCACGCATTCGGTTTTAATTAGCCTGTGAACATCGGTTTTCCTCAACACGTTTTCGTATTTATTGGTACACGCTATGCTTCTTAAAATGTTTTTTCCTGTTCTAATTGAACTTTACAGTTTATAGTCGTTACATTTACTTGTTACTTTTAAGCCATTTGGCTTCACTAGGTAAAATGATTATTGCTTTCTCTTATGTCATGTGTGTTTTTCAGTATAAATTTGTAACAATGTGGTAGTTTGATTACGCAAAGAAAAGTTTGTTAAATGAATAGTTTTGAGAATTAAAGATACTGTACATCAGTCCTTAAGAGGAACAAACACTCGAGAGTTTTGTCGGTTAAATCAAAATATCAATTTAGTTTATTTATATAGCGCCAATTCACAACGAAGTTGTCTCAGTGCACTTTACAGGAACATTCACTTACATACAAACCAGATTCCAAAAAGGTTGGGACACTAAACAAATTGTGAATAAAAAACTGAATGCAATGATGTGGAGGTGACATCTAATATTTTATTCAGAATAGAACACAAATCACTGATCAAAAGTTTAAACTGAGAGAATTTATCATTTTAAGGGAAAAATATGTTTCAAATTTTCATGGCGTCAACAAATCCCCAAAAAGTTGGGACAAGTCCATTTTTACCACTGTGTTTCATCCCCCCTTACAACACTCAACAGACGTCTGGGGACAGAGGAGACCAGTTTCTCAAGTTTAGAAATAGGAATGCTCTCCCATTCATGTCTAATACAGGCCTCTAACTGTTCAATCATCTTGGGCCTTCTTTGTTGCACCTTCCTCTTTATGATGCACCAAATGTTCTCTATAGGTGAAAGATCTGGACTGCAGGCTGGACATTTCAGTACCTGGATCCTTCTCCTACGTAGCCATGATGTTGTGATTGCTGCAGAATGTGGTCTGGCATTATCTTGTTGAAAAATGCAGGGTCTTCCCTGAAAGAGATGACGTCTAGATGGGAGCATATGTTGTTCTAGAACCTGAACATAGTTCTCTGCATTAATGGTGCCTTTCCAGACATGCAAGCTGCCCATGCCACAAGCGCTCATGCAACCCCATACCATCAGTGATGCAGGCTTCTGAACGGAGCGTTGATAACAACTTGGGCTATCCTTGTCCTCTCTGGTCCGGATGACATGGCGTCCCAGTGTTCCATAAAGAACTTCAAATCGTGACTCATCTGACCACAGAACAGTCTTCCATTTTGCCACACTCCATTTTAAATGACCCCTGGCCCAGTGCAAACGTCTGAGCTTGTGGAGCTTGCAGAAACTCGCCTTAAGCGCAGGGGTGACAGGGCTTTCTCTGTAGCAGGCCCAAGACTCTGGAACGAGTTACCGCTGCTCATCAAACAGGCCCCCTCCCTCTCGGTTTTCAAATCCCGGTTAAAAACTCACTACTACTCCATCGCTTTCAATGCCAGCTGATTTGTATTGGATCGTTTTATTTATGATCTGCAATGTTTTTATGTTTTTCGTGTTGTACTTCATTGTCTGTGTTGCCTGTTGCGTGTTTGTTTGTCCAGCACTTTGTGTGGACTTGTTCCTGTTTAAAGTGCTTTATAAATAAAATGGTATGGTATGGTATGGTATAGAAATGGCTTCCTCTTTGCACTGTAGAGTTTCAGCAGGCAACGGCGGATGGCACGGTGGATTGTGTTCACTGACGATGCTTTCTGGAAGTATTCCTAAGCCCATTCTGTTATTTCCTTGACAGTGACATTCCTGTTTGAAGTGCATTGACATTTAAGGGCCCGGAGGTCACGAGCATCCAGTAGAGTTTTACGGCCTTGACCCTTACGCACAGCGATTGTTCCAGAGTTGATGATGTTATGCACGGTTGATGATGATAACTCAAAAGTCTTTGCTATTTTATGCTGGGTAACACCATTCTGGTATTGCTGCACTATCTTTCTGCACAACAATGGTGGAATTGGTGATCCTCTTACCATCTTGGCTTCTGAGAGACACTGACACTCTGAGAAGCTCTTTTTATACCCAATCATGTTGTCAATTGACCTAATTAGTGTTAATTGGTCTTCCAGCTGTTCGTTATATGCTCAATTTCCTTTTTCCAGCCACTTATTGCTACTTGTCCCAACTTTTTTGGGATTTGTTGACACTGTGAAATTTTGAATCAACATATTTTTCCTTTAAACTGTTATATTTATTCAGATTAAACTTTTGATCTGTCATCTATGTTCTATTACGATCAAATCTCCACATCATTGCATTCAGTTTTTATTCACAATTTGTTTAGTGTCCCAACTTTTTTGGAATCCGGTTTGAAGAAAAGCCAATTAGTAAAATTCTCTTAGGAAGCAGCAGACTCGTTGAATCTTCACTTCGTCTCTGTCTCCCATCCTGAGCAAGCACAATGGTAACAGTGGAAAGGAAAAACTCCCTTTTAACAGGAAGAAACCTCCAGCAGAACCAGGCTCAGGACGAGTGGCAATCTGCATTGACCGGCTGGGTATGAGAGGACAGTGGACAGACACTGCACAAAAACCATAGATATACGGGAGTATCAGATGTGGTATATCTCCGCATCCTTCACATATACGGACAATTTCCGGGAATTTCCGTATCGCATCCTCGGAAAATCCAGTTTCGGATATCCCCGGATACGAACAGATCCGAACTTTATTGATCCTTAAAAAATCACAAAATCCGGATACTTTATCTGCTGCAGATCCAGAAATATGTGGCTCTGTTATCCCTCGGGATTACTGCTTACATCTCTTCGGATACTTGCCGCATATATGACGTATGATTGTTTATATTTACGTATACGTGACAGATGTCAGTCGTATATTTATGGATTTTTATCTGTGAAGTATCTGTGAAGTATGCGATTTCTCAGAGATCCAGCAGATCTTTGACGTATCACGTTTAAGATGTCAGTCGTATATTTATGGATTTTTATCTGTGAAGTATATCTGAAGTATGCGATTTCTCAGAGATCCAGCAGATCTTTGACGTATCACGATGAAGATGTCAGTCGTATATTTATGGATTTTTATCTGTGAAGTATATCTGAAGTATGCGATTTCTCAGAGATCCAGCAGATCTTTGACGTATCACGATGAAGATGTCAGTCGTATATTTATGGATTTTTATCTGTGAAGTATATCTGAAGTATGCGATTTCTCAGAGATCCAGCAGATCTTTGACGTATCACGATGAAGATGTCAGTCGTATATTTATGGATTTTTATCTGTGAAGTATCTCTGAAGTATGCGATTTCTCAGAGATCCAGCAGATCTTTGACGTATCACGTTTAAGATGTCAGTCGTATATTTATGGATTTTTATCTGTGAAGTATCTCTGAAGTATGCGATTTCTCAGAGATCCAGCAGATCTTTGACGTATCACGATGAAGATGTCAGTCGTATATTTATGGATTTTTATCTGTGAAGTATCTCTGAAGTATGCGATTTCTCAGAGATCCAGCAGATCTTTGACGTATCACGATGAAGATGTCAGTCGTATATTTATGGATTTTTATCTGTGAAGTACCTGGAAATATGCGATCCCTCAAGAGTTCCAGCAGATCTTTGGCGTATCACGTCGTTGCAGATGTCATTCGGATATTTAAGGATTTTTCATTTATGCAAATTCATGCATATTTGGGAA
>JBBPBX010007397.1:0-11259 GCA_038048925.1 Garcialebias charrua
GCGCTACGATAATTGATAATATTTTTACAAATATCACAGATGGTGATGTGATGAGTGGTATTATGATGTCTGATCTAACTGATCATTTGCCAATTTACACAATTTACAAAAAATGATGAAATTTTACCAAAAACAATTAAAAGAAATAATAAAATAATAAACACATCAAAGAAAGCCTTGGATTGCCTGGGAAGTTTGCCATCCACATACACAACTGGGAAGTTGTGTATGTGGATGATGTGAACAAATCATATGATAAGTTTATGAATATTCTAGCAACTCTGTATGAAAAAAATTGTGTGCAAAAATATACGATAAAAAAAGAACTGTTGATCAACCTTGGATGACGAAAGGATTGATAAATGCACGTAAAAAGAAGAACTATCTATACTCATCTTTTTTGAAATCCAGAACACAAGAGGCTGAATATAAATATAAAAAGTACAAAAACAAATTAGTTGGGATCATAAAAAAACAAGAGAGAATATTATAGTCAGTTATTACATAAAAGTAATGGTGACACTAGGGTGACATGGCGAGTAATAAATAGTGTTTTGAAAAAACACAAAGTCAGAACGGGTCTTTCATAAAAAATGTTGATTAATGAAGATGAAATCCATGATGAAAATGAAGTTGTGAATGGATTTTATGATTATTTTGCAAATGTTGGACCGAGACTTGCAGCTACAATACCTAAAATTGATAAAAATGTGAGCTATTTAATCAAGAGTAATGTGAACAGTATGTTCCTTAATGGAACTTCCAGAGAGGAAATACTGAATGTTGTTAAAAAAATGTACTGATAAAAGGTCTAAAGATTTTGATGACATTGATATGATGGTGGTGAAAGAAATAATAACTCATGTTATAGAACCATTATGATTAATAATAATAATACATATGTATTATATTACATATGTAATTTATCATTTTCTACAGGTATATTCCCAGATAGAATGAAGGTGGCTAAGGTAGTTCCTCTTTTTAAAAATGGTGACAAGTGTCCATCCATCCATCCATCCATTTTCGTCCGCTTATCCGGGGTCGGGTCGCGGGGGTAGCAGCCTAAGTAGGGAGGCCCAGACTTCCCTCTCCCCAGCCACTTGGAGCAGCTCCTCTGGGGGAATCCCAAGGCGTTCCCAGGCCAGCCGAGAAACATAGTCCCTCCAGCGTGTCCTGGGTCTTCCTCTGGGTCTCCTCCCGGTGGGACATGCCCGGAACACCTCACCAGGGAGGCATCCAGGAGGCATCCTAACCAGATGCCCGAGCCACCTCAACTGGCTCCTCTCGATGTGGAGAAGCAGCGGCTCTACTCCGAGTCCCTCCCGGATGACTGAGCTTCTCACCCTATCTCTAAGGGAGAGTCCAGACACCCTGCGGAGAAAACTCATTTCAGCCGCTTGTATCCGAGATCTCGTTCTTTCGGTCACAACCCAAAGCTCATGACCATAGATGAGGGTGGGAACGTAGATCGATCGGTAAATTGAGAGCTTTGCCTTTCGACTCAGCTCTCTCTTCACCACGACAGACCGGTACAGCGCCCGCTTCACTGCGGATGCTGCACCTATCCGCCTATCGATCTCACGCTCCAGTTTTCCCTCATTCGTGAACAAGACCCCGAGATACTTAAACTCCTCCACTTGGGGCAGGACCTCCTCCCCGACCCGGAGAGGGCATGCTACCCTTTTCCGGCTCAAGACCATGGCCTCAGATTTGGAAGAACTGACAAGTGTGTATTTAATAATTATTAGGGGTGTAACGGTACGCTAAAATCACATTTCGGTTCGGTTCAACTACAAGGAGGGCTTGGTTCGGTTTATTTTCGGTACAATTTTTTTTTTTTTTGGGACAAAATAAAGACTTACAAAATGTTTATTTTGAAAATATGCAAAAAATATGTTTGTATTGTATTGTAGTAATAAATAAAAGTGACCCATTTGGATGATATTTTAAATAAACAGCACTCTACAATAAATAAACTATATGAACAATAATACAAATCTTAATAAATACAATAACAGTCAGAACCAGAACAATAAGCAGCAACAGACTGTTTACAGTCTAACTAATCAAGTTTTTGTCCAGTAGCAGCAGTGTGGTTGTATTTGTCCTCATTACTGTACTCACAACTTCTTCTTGGTGGGACAAGTCCTGGAACAGTTCAGAGTTCAGTTCAGTCATCACACACTTCTTAGCTGCAGGTGGATTTCCCTGAAGTGGATAAGAGAGCAGCTACCTCTGTCACAGACTGGAAATAAAAAACAAGAGGTTAAAAAAAAACAAGTTAATAAGATTATGATTTAAAAAAAAAGATTATTTAGATAATAATAATAATAAAAGAACAATACCTCTTGAACCGTTGAATCTCTCACTCTTCATCATCATGGCAGGGCTTTAATTGTTGACAACATCAGTTAGTTTTTTCATAAAGAGCTGAACTTTTTGAAGTGTTGACGTGATGAATGTCTCATAGCGACGCTCAGCAACTTTAAAGCCTGCGCATATAACAACGTTCAGAGATTCAGAGATTTAAAAACTCCTACAGCTTGTGTTATTGCTCTGGACCGCTCTGATTACCTGATGAAGTAGTTTTAATGCAGCTCTTCGTTCACGTTCGGATGACATAGTTTCCAGCGCGTTCACGTTAGACGTGTTGCTGCTGCAGAGAGCTGCGTCACGCAGCTGCTGCAGAGTCTTCATGAAACAAAGTCCACACAAGCTGCGTGTGCGCTCGTCTTTTAACAAGAAAGCTATAACGTTCACAAACAGGAGACCGCACGAGATGCTAACGGCTAAATGCTGCGCGTGCTGCGCGATAATAGCTCCGTGCTGAAACGCGCCCAGGAAATTTTGTTCCGCGGTGCATATATTCCCCTGTTAAGAACGTTTAATGAGTGAAAAAATAACCGAAACGGTACGCAGGTGGACCGAACCGAACGTGGTGTACCGAAACGGTTCGGTATACCCACTACAACCGTTACATGCCTACTAATTATAGACCCATCTCTCTGTTGCCACAGTTTTCAAAAATTCTGGAAAAATTGTTTGTGACCAGATTACACCTTGAGAAACATAATATATTAATATAGAATCTTGAGAAACATAATATATTAAGTAATAATCAGTATGGTTTCAGATCGAAATATTAAACATCCATGGCACTTATGGAGTTTATGGAACAAGTTTCAACAGTTGTAGATCAAAAGCAACATTGTATAAGTATGTTTGTCGATTTAAAAAAAGCATTTGACACAATTGACCACACCATTCTATATGATAAATTGGAACAATATGGAATTAGAGGACTAGCTTTGCAATGGATAAGAAATTATTTGAAAAATAGAAAACAATTTGTACAAATTGATTATGTAAGATCAAGCCCCAAAAGTGTTCTTTGTGGAGTACCACAAGGTTCTGTGCTTGGACCAAAATTATTTATCTTATATATTAACGATCTAGTGGAGGTATCTGATAGCCTTAAAAGTGTTCTCTTCACTGATGATACTACTTTTTTTTGTTTAGGTAAAGACTTGAAACAGATGATTGGGTTGATGAAGGAGTTTGTAAAAATACAAACTTGGTTCAAATTAAATAAGTTATCATTGAACCTTGATAAAACTAATTACATGATATTTAGTAAAAAAAAGATCACTGAGGATGTCCCCTTCAAAATTGATGATGTTGAGATATGTAGAGTGAATGAGATAAAGTTTCTAGGTGTGATTATTGATGAAAAACTGTCATGGAAACAGCACATTACTTCTGTAAAAACTAAAATGTCCAGAGCCATTGCAGTGCTCTACAAAGTTAAGGATTTTTTGAATAACAAAGCCTTGTATCTATTGTATAATACCATCATAGTCCCACATCTAATCTACTGTGTTGATATATGGGGAAAAGCATGTAAAACCATTACTAAACCTATCTTTATTCTACAGAAAAGAGCTATAAGGATTATTACAAGTCTTACAGTCATCCTTAAAGTATATTGTTTCATCAATTGAAACTATTGATGTTTTATGATTTGGTGGACTATAATATTCTTTTAATAATAATAATAATTTTTTCATTCAACCTTTATTTATACAGGCTAGCCTCGTTGAGCCACGGGGACTCATTCACAAGAGGGACCTGTCTCACTCACTCACACCTAGGGGCAATTTAGAGTCACCAATCAGCCTAACATGCATGTTTTTTGACTGTGGGAGGAAACTGGAGCACCCGGAGAAAACCCACGCATGCACAGAGAGAACATGCAAACTCCACCCAGAAAGCCCCCCGGACCGGGACTTGAACCAGGGACCTGCTAGCTGAGAGGCAGCAGCTCTACCAGTTGTGCCACTGTGATGCCCAATAATAATAATGAATTCAATTTATAATGCACTTTTCATTAATAAAAATCTCAAAGTGCTACAAAGTGTAACAAAGCAAAGATCAAAATAAAACAAGTGATAAAATCAAATAAAATCAATAATAATATCGACTAAGATCAAAGATAAAATCATGTGGATGCAGATTAGGCTTGCTTAAAAAATAAATAAAATAAAACAAGTGATAAAATCAAGTAAAATCAATAATGATATCAGCTAAGATCAAAGATAAAATCATGTGGAGGCAGAATAGGCTTGCTTAAAAAGAAAGGTCTTTATGCTGCTTTTAAAGTCAACCAGTGACTGTGGAGCTCTCAGGTCGTCAGGGAGGGAGTTCCACAGGCGGGGGGCAGCCACACAGAATGCTCGGTCTCCCATGGTCCTCAATTTGGTCCGAGGAATATGAAGGAAATTACTGTTCTGTGATCGTAGAGACCGGGTGGATGAATATGGTGCAAGAATGTCCTTTAGATAGTCAGGTGAAGTGCCGTGCAAGCATTGATGGGTAATGAGAGCAGTTTTGTACTGAATTCTGTAGGTGACAGGAAGCCAATGGAGGTTATGGAGAATGGGTGTAATATGTTCAAATTTACGAACTCTCAACAGAATCCTTGCTGCACTGTTTTGAATGTATTGAAGTTTCTGAAGGTTTTTGCCAGGGATACCAATAAACAGGGAGTTGCAGTAGTCGAGCCTGGAGGAGACAAAGGCATGGACGAGTTTCTCAGCATCAGGAAAAGTCAGAGATGGGCGAAGTCTGGAGATGTTTCGAAGATGGAAGAAGCAGGTTTTAAACAGATGCTTAATGTGATTTTCAAATGTAAGATGAGAGTCCATTTTTATTCCAAGATTTGTAACAGAGGTGGAGAGGGGGATGTCTTGACCAGAGAAGGAGATTGTTTAGTAATGTATAAAGCGCAAAATACGATATTACCTCCAAATATTCAAACGCTTTTTGTCAGAAGGAAAAGTTGTTATAATTTAAAGGGAACTGACATTTTTGTAAAACCCAAGTACAGAACCAGTTTAAAGAGTCGGTCTACATCAATACAGGGGATAAGTTTGTGGAATATTTTGGAAAACGATGTAAAAAAAGTAGTCTATTTCTATATTTTAAAAAATGATTAAGAATAACTTGTTGAAAAGACATATTTAAATTTTTGTTAATTTTGAAATGTAACTAGAAATGTAAACATATGATGAGTTCTTTATTTCGTTATACTACTTATAGATGATCATTGTTTTAAATTGATTATTTGAACTGATTCTTTTTTTAAAGGGAGCAGATATGATAAGATTGTTTTCTTCTTCTGCTTCCTTTAATTTTAGATTTGTTTGTTTTGTTTTTTCTTTCTTGTTTTTCCATTATTGTGAATTGTACTTGGACCAAAGCTATTTATTTTATATGTGAATGACTTGGTAAATGTGTCAGGACTCCTTAAATGTGTACTTTTTGCTGATGATACCACATTTTTCTGTTTAGGTGAAGATATAGAACAAATGTTGGAATTGATAAAGACAGAATTTGTCAAAATACAAACTTGGTTTAAAATCAATAAATTATCATTAAATCTAGAAAAAACTAATTACATGATATTCAGTAATAAAAAGAAAACTGTTGATGTTCCACTCAAAATTGAGGGTGTTGAGATTTGTAGAGTGAATGGGGTGAAGTTTTTGGGTGTTATTATTGATGACAAACTGACATCTAGTAAAGTCAAATAAAGTCTTAATTTTACATGAATAAAGTCGAATAAAGTCTTAATTTACGGGAATAAAGTCAAATAAAGTATTAATATTATGAGAATAAACACATAAATTCTGTAAGAATAAAAATAGCTAAATCGATTGCAGTACTGTACAAAGTCAGAGACCTATTGAATGATAAAGCTCTGTATTTGTTGTATAACACAATCATTGTTCCACACTTAATCTATTGTATTGATGTTTGGGGGAAAGTGTGTAAAACAATCACAAAGCCTATTTTTGTATTACAGAAAAGAGCTGTAAGAATTATCACTAGAAAACATTACTGTCATCCATCAAGTACATTATTTTATCAACTGAAGTTATTGAAGTTCCATGATTTGGTAGACTATAATATTTTATCAGTTATGTATAGGGCTCAAAATAATGCATTACCTTTAAATATCCAAATGCATTTTGTTAAAAGACAAAGTTGTTATAATCTTAAGGGGACAGAGATGTTTGTAAAACCACAATTCAGAACTAGTTTGAAGGGACGTTCTACCTCAATCCAGGGAATTAGATTATGGAATGGCTTGGAGAATGTAGTTAAAAATGCCAAGTCAATGTTTACATTTAAGAAAATGATCAAAACGAATGTGTTAAAAAAATATATGAAATAGCGTAATGTGTATTGTATTAGTTAGAAAATTAGAAAGAGTTAGTCATTTTGTACTGTTGGTTGAAGATTATTATTGTTTAATCTGATTGTTTGAAAAAAGGGGCAGATATAATAAGATTTATTCTTCTTTCTGCTACCTTTCATTTTTTTATATTGAAGCAAACATGAGGGTAACCACCATATTGTGTCTTTAAACACATACGGTGCCACCCAGATGTAAAGGATTTTTAGGAGGTCAATATTAATACTGACCTCTTTACCTTAATTTATTTACTTATTCAGATTGAATAGTAATTTTGCGGATTCTTTTCTTTTTCCGTTTACCCAATATTTCTGTGATCTTTATGATGGATAAGTAAAACAGAAGCCATAGAGTGACAATGGAAACGTTAACTTAGTTTGGTATGCCAAAGACACTACCATTTATTTAAAATAAATCAACTAAATTAACACCATTACACTTGATTGACATGATTTCACTTTCTTGCAATTTAATACGTCAGCACATTTAAATTGTAACAACAGACATAAATACAGGATGTCATTATACTTAGTCTGTGGCTCAGTCTTAGCTTAAAAATAGTTACCAGCTTAGAAATGGAGATGGAGAAATTTAAGAAGGAGAGGTTAAAGGAGGAAGTTATTTATCTTGAGTGTAACCAGAAATGACACTTTCCATCCGACTTCTGCTAAACCCCAGGTACGTTTGTAAACAGCTCTTTACCTTTTGACGACAGCCCGGTAAGAGAAGACCTTGTAGCTTTTCAGATGTACGGGGTCCTTGCGGGGACCAGTACATCTGAGCAGGTTATTCGTTTACCTTCCCAACGTCTCCTGGTTTCGCGTTGGTCATCAGAAAATGCGTCAGCTCCTGGCCTCTGACTCAAGATAACTTATTCCAGGAAGGAATAAACAAAGTTTTGAGCTTACGCTCGTTCGAAGTGGACTCATAACAACATGTTATTAGTCCTTAACTGGATGACGTGTCCTTAGCGTGACTGAGTTCATCCAGCTCTTTGGGACGACCTCATGTCTTGAAGTTCCCAGCAGACTTCCTCGTTCCAGCAAAAGCTTAGAACTTTTAGTAGAAGATCTGAGAGGAGCGAGACTTGTCTCTTCCCCATTGGTCCAAAAAGAACCAGTCGAGCAGTTCACTTGTTATCACGATTCAAGGTGAAATTCAGAGCAGAGTGAAATTGTTTAGGAAAAGTATCTGAGTGAGAAGACTTTCAGACGCTAGTTAGAGTTTTAGCTGAAACTCAACAAAAACAACTTCTGTGTAAGTCAGTTTGACCTTTTATCTGAACTTTGACACCATTTCATTTGATCAAGTAACACAGTCATGCTTCACATTTAAAGAATAACACAGCATATAACATATATCATGAAAATGACAAAATGTTATTCTTTTGATTACATTAGAATAAAATTAAAGAAGCCAATACAGTCTCTTTTGGTGACTATGTTCTCAGATTACAACTAATGGAATAATTTGTATTAAATGTCTTGCTTTACTGAGAGGTCAGTAAAGGTCATCTCTGGAACAGTTCAAAAATAGGTGTATCAGAGCGGGCACGGTCATGCCCACTACAATATTTTGTACATTATCATTTATGGGATTGTCTTGTATTGTGTTTCTTTTGTAAAAAAAAAAGAACAAATTTAAACATAAACATAAACAATATTAAAAGAATAAAGTCGAATAAAGTATTAATATTATGAGAATAAAGTCGAATAAAGTCAATAATACGAGAATAAAGTCGAATAAAGTCTTAATATCAAGAAAATGAAGTCGAATAAAGTCTTAATATTACGAGAATCAAGTCATATAAAGTCTTAATATTACGAGAATAAAGTCATAATATTACGAGAATGAAGTAAAAAAAAGTATAAATATTACGAGAATAAAGTCGAATAACGTATTAATATTACGAGAATAAAGTCAAATAAAGTCTTAATGTTATGGTAAATGGTAAATGGAGCTTATTTATATAGCGCTTTCCAGCCCCCTGTGAGGGACCCCAAAGCGCTTTACAATACCAACCATCCACCCATTCATACACACGTTCATACACCGGTAGCGGCGACTGCCATGCAAGGCGCCTTCCAGTCCTACCAGGAGCAACTCGGGGTTAAGTGTCTTGCCCAGGGACACAACGACACATGGTGTGAGGAACCGGGATTCGAACCTCCAACCTTCCGATCGGGGGACGACTGCCATTACCACTACACCACGGCCGCCCATGTTACGAGAATAAAGTCGAATAAAGTCAATGTTACGAGAATAAAGTCAAATAAAGTCTTAATGTTACGAGAATAAAGTCGAATAAAGTCGAATAAAGTCTTAATGTTACGAGAATAAAGTCGAATAAAGTATTAATATGATGAGAATAAAGTCGAATAGAATATTAATATGACGAGAATAAAGTCGAATAGAGTATTAATATGACGAGAATAAAGTCGAATAAAGTCTTAATTCCATCCATCCATCCATCTTCTTCCGCTTATCCGGGGTCGGGTCGCGGGGGTAGCAGCCTAAGTAGGGAGGCCCAGACTTCCCTCTCCCCAGCCACTTGGAGCAGTTCCTCCAGGGGAATCCCAAGGCGTTCCCAGGCCAGCCGAGAAACATAGTCCCTCCAGCGCGTCCTGGGTCTTCCTCTGGGTCTCCTCCCGGTGGGACGTGCCCGGAACACCTCACCAGGGAGGCGTCCAGGAGGCATCCTAACCAGATGCCCGAGCCACCTCAACTGGCTCCTCTCGATGTGGAGAAGCAGCGGCTCTACTCCGAGTCCCTCCCGGATGACTGAGCTTCTCACCCTATCTCTAAGGGAGAGTCCAGCCACCCTGCGGAGAAAACTCATTTCAGCCGCTTGTATCCGAGATCTTGTTCTTTCGGTCATAACCCAAAGCTCATGACCATAGATGAGGGTGGGAACGTAGATCGATCGGTAAATTGAGAGCTTTGCCTTTTGACTCAGCTCTCTCTTCACCACGACAGACCGGTACAGCGCCCGCTTCACTGCGGACGCTGCACCTATCCGCCTATCGATCTCACGCTCCAGTTTTCCCTCATTCGTGAACAAGATCCCGAGATACTTAAACTCCTCCACTTGGGGCAGGACCTCCTCCCCGACCCGGAGAGGGCATGCTACCCTTTTCCGGCTCAAGACCATGGCCTCGGATTTGGAGGATTTAATTTACGAGAATAAAGTCGAATAAAGTCTTAATATTATGAGAATAAAGTCGAATAAAGTCTTACTATTACGAAAATAAAGTCAGTCTTAATATTACGAGAATAAAGTTAAATAAAGTCTTGATATTACGAGAATAAAGTCGAATAGTGTTAATATTACGAGAATAAAGTCGAATAAAGTATTAACATTAAAAGAATAAAGTCGAATAAAGTATTAATATTATGAGAATAAAGTCAAATAAAGTATTAATATTACGAGAATAAAGTCGAATAAAGTCTTAATATTACGAGAATAAAGTCAAATAAAGTCTTAATATTACGAGAATAAAGTCAAATAAAGTATTAATATTATGAGAATAAAGTATTAATATATGAGAATAAAGTCGAATGAAGTCTTAATATTATGAGAATAAAGTCAAATAAAGTATTAACATTATGAGAATAAGTCGAATAAAGTATTATTATATGAGAATAAAGTCGAATAAAGTCTTAATATTATGAGAATAAAGTCAAATAAAGTATTAATATTACGAGAATAAAATCGAATAAAGTCTTAATATTATGAAAATAAAATCGAATAAAGCCTTAATATTATGAGAATAAAGTCAAATAAAGTATTAATATTACGAGAATAAAGTCGAATATAGTCTTAATATTACGAGAATAAAGTCAAATAAAGTATTAATATTATGAGGATAAAGTTGAATAAAGTCTTAATATTACAAGAATTTAGTCAAATAAAATATTAATATTATGAGAATAAAGTATTAATATTACGAGACATTGCCATGTTAAGAAAAAAATAAAATAAAGTCATAATATTATGAGAATAAAGTCGTACAAGACTTTTTGTTGCTCTTTTTTTCTTCCACGAGTCAGATCCACATCGCGACCTGTCAATCAATCCAGCAGGCTGTCAGCAAGTGACCAATCTGAAGCTAAATGAGTTGTAATAATATCCGAACTGCAACACGATAAAGCAGTTTACTGTATTTGAACTGTGGTAACATGAAGAATGTTGAGCATCTTGTTTAGTTATACTTTGGTATTGGTTTTATACTGTAGATAAGGAGATATGTTAACACACCAGCATCAGATCATTATCAGTGTCTGGACTTTGAACCTGATTGCAGTAAGGTTACCACCAGCTCTCTGCAGGTAAGGAGCCTTTAGCTTTGGATTGGTCATTTTAGACACGCCTACTGGATTGATTGACAGGTCACATGGTGGATCCGACTCATGGGAATAAAAAAGAGAGCTGCAAAACGTCTCGTATTACTTTTTTTTAAATCAATTTTATGGCTTTTAATATACTATATATATATATA
>JBBPBX010007397.1:19128-57056 GCA_038048925.1 Garcialebias charrua
CACACACACACACACACATTTTACCATGGATTATTAGTTCACCCAGCACCGTTTCTCTTTGTAAACAAATCCATTCCACTTGATTAATCATAGACTATTCAAAACACTACAAATCCACTCCGGGTTTTCCTGGTTACCTACAACTACTCACCGCATGCAGTGTTTCCTCGAGGTCTTCTGTATTTTCTTGTTTGCATTGGTTCGGGTTCAGAAGTGGAATCTGCGGTTGCGGAAACATTACTTCCAGGAAGGAGGAGTTGTGGGATTTGTAGTCCTCTTCTAAGAGGCTCTCACGAACCCTGTTGTCGATCTGAATTGCCATGGAGATTATGTCATCCAAATCCGAGGGGATGTCATGGGTGACCAGTTGATCTTAAGTTGGTTTGTTTAAGGCATTAATGAAAGCACTGCGTAATAGGGGTGCAAATCGATTTTTTAAAGAATCTAGATTCTTAGTCCTGGCGATTCAGAATTGATTCAAAAAGCCCCCAAATCTTTTTTTTTTTTACATTAAAACCCAAAAGATAAAGAAAATAAAACCTTATCTCATAGTATATGAAAGAATACATAAAATGAAAGGTGGCAATAAGGAGAAGAAATCTTATTTCATCTGCCCCTTTTTTAAAAAACAAAACAAGTTTAAACAATCAATTCAAACAATAATCTTCTATAAGTAACGAGCAAAGAGCTAACCTAATACTGGTTATTTAAGTTACAGAATTTAATGCATTCCTGTATTATTTGTTCCTATTTTTGGTATAAATATCAAACGATGCAAAACATTTGATACAATAAGGAACCTAAAATTATTGTTTTAAATAAATGTTCCATTTGTTTACATTGTTGTTTATACTTTTCAGCTTGTCAGTTACAAAACTGAAACTAAATTTATGACCATTTTAATAGAAAAATCGTTTCTGAATCAAAAATCGTTTCTGAATCGAAAAATCGATTTTGAATCGAATCGTGATACCAAAAATCAGAATCGAATAGATTCTCCAGACACTGAGAGATTCGCAGCCCTACTACGTAATGCTGTCTCACCCTAGCCAGACTCCTCAGCGATGATGCGGAAGTGGATAGTGAATTTGGACACCATCTCTTTCCTCTGACGTAATGTGAAAAGTTTTTGGGCTGCCTCTTCCTGTTGCAAAGGATGGTCGAAGACCCGAAGAAAATCCTTCAGGAAGGTGGCAAATGTCAGAGTCTCGATGGGGCTCGAAGGTAAGCATGTGCCCACTGGAGCGCTTCTCCTTTTAAAGAACTAACCACATATGCTATGCGGACAGAGTTGGATGAATATGTAATGGGTGCATGGTTAAATGCCAAGTTACACTGAAGGACAAAGCCACCACATTTGCGTGTGTTACCCTCAAATATTTCTGATGGTTGAACGTCAGGTTCCTTGGGTTTTGGACTGTTAGTCCTAACCGTAGATTCAAGAAGGGTAGACTGAGTCGAAGATGAAGCTTGGGCCACCATTTCCTTTTGTAGCGAGAACACCATACCACCCAGTTCTAGTAGATTGTCCTGGGTTGTTTGTTGCTGCGTAATAATTCACTGTAAAGTTAAGTTGAGAGGGTCAGTGTTTACTTTTGGTCCTAGCTGAGTCTTTACCTCCCCAGTCTTGCTTGGGGGGTCCATTGGCTGGGACATACTATCAGGTTGGTATCAACGTCGACCCCCAAGTAAGCAGACCGATTCAGTAATGCTGCGTTCCAGTTGTCCTCGGAGGTCGTAATTACGTGTTTGCGAGTAGTAAATATGAACTGGAACGCCACCTCAGGTCGTAATTCCAACTCGTGAACTTGGTGCCGCCACACCGTATCCGAGATTGCCGACATCATCGTTTCAAGATGGCTGCTCCTCGCATCAACAGTGAGTGAAAGAGTTACTTTTTACTCTTTTTCGCAGTTCTTTGTGGTTTACTCAGCCGTAACTTCACATTAACGCATTCAGGCACTGTAGTTCTTTACAGTAACGATAATGATATGTTTAAACAGCCTCTGTGCCTCGATAACGGCTTGCAAAACGGGTGTGAGGCGGCATCGATGTTGTTTAGCACAGTACTCATTTTAGCTGTTCAGCGTTCATTGTTTATCATTAACTCAGTAACACATTTCGTACTTTACAGTGATTATTATACGATATGTCGCCTAATAATTAGAGGATGTTTCTAAGCTGTTTGTGTTTTCTAAAGAGCGTTGAACGTGATTGTTGTCGTGTTGATGATGTAGCTGCGTAGGAGGCCTGCAACCTTGTTGTTCTTTGTTCACCTTTAAGCTAGATTCATACTCGACGCGTCGCGCAACGCGCGCGCTCCAAAAGTGATGCAATTTCACAGTCCCCGCCCCTGCGTGTTGGCCCCGCGCGTGGGATTAGCGCGTGTCGTGCACCTCTGAATTTTTGAAACTCCGCAAGCCTATGCGCGCGCGGTGGGCGCTACGATTTGATTGACAGGTCCCCACCCGACAGCCTTCACCCTCTTCACGCCGGAGCCTGCAGCTGTTTGCGCCGCTGTGGTCGTGGAGACGGAGTCGCGACGCATGGAGGAATGTTTTGTGACACAAAATGTATTAAATTCTCCTTCGTTCCTGATCTGGAGTCGGACTTTTCTTTTGTTTTTTCGCCAAAAGTCACGTGATCGCTTTCTCCTCCGCTGACTCCATGCATTAAAGCCGCAAATAAAGACAACAGTTCAGCACGCGAGCGGAAAGCTATTTGTTTTTGTTGTGTGATTTCAAACAGTTCTTCTTCTACGGTAGATTTCTTCTTCTACACCTTTCTTGCAACATATGCACAGGTTTTAGAGGGTACTGCCTCCTGCTGGTCCGTAAAAGAACAGCACTTTGCCATGCGCCGCCGTGCGACAACCATAAACACAGAGGCGACACTGTAAACGCATTTCGCCGCACAGCACAGTGCACGCGCAGCGCGCGCGCTCCAGCCTGCGGACCAAAGCGCGAGTCTAACTCAGCCTTCACATGTGTTTTTAGCTAGTAAACTAATGTTTTGCACCGTAAACTGTTTTTAAAAGGTCTATCAAGATTCATCTTGGCTTGTCAGGGTGGGAATCCAGTTTAACAGAATCAATTATTTTGTTATCCTGTCCATCCACAGCTGTGTGTGTCTGTGTGTTGGTGTGTGTAAGTGAGAGAGAGTGAAAATCGACCTTATTTATACTTCAAAGTCAAAGTCAAAGTTAAAGTCAACTTTATTGTCAGAACTGCAATATGTACAGGACATACACAGGACCGAAATTGCGTTTCTCTCAGTCCCTCGGTGCAACAGTAACCATCTAAACACTAAACACTAAAACATTTAATAAACATAAGCATAAAATAGTAAAAAAAAGTGTAACACTGTCCTGAGTTTTTTCATAATAGTATAAAAGTATGAAAATTTACACCAACACTGAAACACCAAACACCCCTAAAACACCAAACACCCAATGAACATAAGCATAAAATGAAATAATAAAAGTGTAATACTGTCCTGAGTTTTTGCATAGTAGTATAAAAAGTATAAAAAGTATATCTATAAAATAAACTGAAGTTTCTAGCGTTGACATTTGCAAAGAGTGGCACAGCAGCATATAAGTTAATGTACACAGTATATGTATGAGGTAGTTGATGTTGGTATATAGGCAAAGTGGCATATGAAGTAAGGCACATAAGGCACATTTGGCATCCTTAGATAAGGCTAGTCAGAGAATGCTGTATATGTATCTGCAGTAGTGTAGATAAAAGTAGTGTAAATGTAAACAGTAGTAATAAATGTAAACAGTAGTAATAAATGTAAAGCAGTAGTAATAAATGTAAACAGTATTAATAAATGTAAACAGTGAATGTAAACAGTAGTATGACTATAGGCAGACTATACTTATTATTGTGGGTTAGTTTTGTGAGTTACTGCCATCTGTGATTTGTTGTTAACCATGTGTATATTTCTTTGCAGTTTGTCGACATGGAGATGAACATGTTCCTTGACCCGAGCAGACAAACCCGTTTCCCTGGTCCCTTGTTCCAGAGGAATGGTGACTCCTTGACATATTTTATTACATTATTTACTGCAACTCAACGACTCTACAGCAGGTAAGACAGCAATAGGAACACCATTACATGCAGTACTTACTGTAAACAATGAACTTGTATGTGTATTAAAATGACTTCTGATTTCTGCATTTCAGCGGAGTCCAATGTGCAGAGCTCAGAGGAGAGAACACAGGAGAGCAGACTGATGACCCGGCTGATAGATAAAATGTGAAACAAGAGATTAATGATTTATAGGTTTTGTACAAACAAATGTTCAGGAGCTCAGACCTCAAATTGTACCTGTGCCTTGTTGTCATAGGTTATTAAAAACTATTTGAAATAACAAATGCACAAATTCTTCTGTCTTACTTCACAATAAGTGTGGTTTTTTAGTAGAATAAAGGAAAGCAGGTAATGAAAAGAAACTATTTAGAATGAAAGTTAATTCATTGTAAAAAGAGGAACACCTCTGGTATTCAATCACAACAATTTGTCATGATGCACTGCAGTTTTTCATCAAAGTTTTTGGAAACCGATGTACTTGCAGAGAAACTAGTGCTCTCATGTTCTGCACACCATCTGGCAGAGTTTTAAAATTACATAGAAATGCCTTATTTAAGCACTGACTTTTAATCAGGTGTTATTGTTGTGGGAAGCTAAGTTTTGCAGCTGGTTTTTGAAGCATGTTTTTGTAGCTGTAAAATGTGTGTTTACCTATACCAGCTTATGTTTTTGGCATGGTTTATCCACACAGATATAAATGACAGCGAGAGAGTGGCATGTCAGATAAACACATTTAATCATAACACTAGGAACATTTTTTGACAATTTACGACAAGCGAGTACAGCATCCACACATCACAGTAAAGAGTAATTTAGTCATATTTATCCTCCTGCCTTGGACAGCCGTTTGGGTGATCCTGGCACACTGATGATGCCCCAATGCAGAGGTTATGCAGAAGGCAGGCTGCCATGATGACAATCATCACCACAGCATCAATTCGTTAGGCCAGGGGATGAAGGTGTGTCCCATTGTGCAAAATGGCCTTCAGTACTTCCATGATGATCCTGTGTGCTGAGGACTGCGAGACATCAAATTTGTCAGACATCTCCCTGAAGCTGTTCTGGTTGGCCATGTACCACAGGAACATCAGGACCTTCTTTTCTACAGGGACTGGTGCTGCACCTTGACAGTGCTCCTTCCTTATGCCTTTCTCCTGCAGCTGCATCATTACAGATGTGAACTGGGTCTTGTTGACTCTGAAATGGTGCACAAACTTGTCATCCATGTTCAGCATCACCTTCATGATTATTCCATGTGTCCGTAGGTTTGTGTGTATCAGCAGTATCCTAAAATACAAAGAAATCATTTCAAGTTTAATAACAATTTTAACAATAAACCGTAAAAAACATGTCTGCTAATGCCCTGATGCATGCTCAATAATCCAGGTAGAAAACTCTAAAAAAGCTAAGTGTGGTCTGGACATTCAAAAAAAACAATGCAAAAAAACGTTTTTTTTGTTTTGTTTTTTGAATGTCCAGAGAACCACACTTAGCTTTTTTAGATGTCTGCTAATGGTTATGCTGAGGTAGTAAAAAAAGAAAAGAAAAACATGTTCAGCACTTTCTGACTTTATTTATCTAATGATAACTTCTGTACTGCTGCTATTTTCCTAAAAGAGATCGAATTAAAACTATAAAATAGATATGAAAGAGCCTCAACCATTATAACTCCTTTTAAGCACTCTCAGACACAAGTGGTTTCCTCAAACTGATGAATTTATTGAGATTCGACACGTGAAAACTAAAGAAGATACACAAAGTAAACAGCAATTAACTATTAAGGAAAATAAAGAACAAATATTCATATCAAATGCTTGTACACTCTAAGCAAAACAAAATACAGAAATTAAACAAACATACCTCGTTGGCTGTGTGCTACTAAAAGGAATTAGGCTTGTTTCTTCAGTTTCAGTTTCTTAGAACTCTTCTTCAACTTAAAGGTCCGTGCTTACTAGCTGAAACTCACATCCTTTCTGCTACTGTAACTGACTTCTTCTGATACTTTTCACCTGAATACAGCGTTACCTTTCACACCTGAACACAGCGCCAACTACAGGTGACAAGTAAAACTACATACAATAAAACAAACAGTACAAGCCATATGAATGTGAAACATAAAACAAACTGTGGCAGTTACACTCCCACCAAATCACACATCCTGTATGTGGGATTTCTCTAAATCGAACTGACACCTTACTCTAAAAATGAAACAAACAAAAGTTACTCTGCTTCAAGCAAAACAACAACCTTATGTACAGGTCGATCAAGTGAAACTGTCATTGTTGTATGTTTGCCATGTTTGTCTAATGTACTCTCACTGACTAACAATCTGACCTTCCTCACCCTATCATCTGATCCAGGGTATACTTCTGTGACTTTAACCATTTTCCACTAGTAAGCAACAGTGGACTTTCATTGGGTAAACAGACAGGTTCATGTCCAGGTTTCCTTGCTCCCACCATAAATAGCACAGATGTTCCTGGTTTTCTCTTTTTGCTCCAAATTGGTGAAACATTTGTTCAACGCCACACATTTCGATTGACCCCTTGCAGAATTGACCGAGAACACCCACGAATGTGTTTGTCAAGTCCGGGCCAGTTAACAGATGGTCATTGAGGGATGTGTCTTGGTACTCATCCCAACAGTTAAATACCACCTGGATTTTCTTTGGTTTGTGTGGGTGATAAACCCCGTGGTGTGGAATATACCACACAGGACTGCTTTTTAACTCTTTTTCAGAGATCTTTTCTGCATCAACTTGGGAGATTATATCATCTTTGAACTTGATGTAGTCATTGTAGTATGTTTTGTCCTTTCTTAATCTTCTCTCCAGACATTTCAAGCTTACTTGAAAGCTTATTGTGCTTACTTTGTTATCCGGAAACTTGGGTTGTTCATCACAAAATGGCAGTGGCATTTCATAGTGGCTGCTTTCGTTTTGTTTGATGCCTTCTTTGAGTTTTGAAAGAAACTTGAGCTCATGTTGAGACACATGATTGTCGTCCATTTCCTTTTCTGAGAAGTCTAACTCCAGTGCTTCAACAATCTCTGAAGAAGTAACATCTCTTACTTTGGTTCTGTTTATGTAGTGGACTTCACTCTGAAGATCAACAGAAGGTTTGTGATCTGGAATGACTTTCCTCACTATGATACGATGACTGACCCGAATACCATCTTCATGGTTCAGGTATGGACTGCTTTGTCCAATTATGCTCCAGCCGAGATCTGTGCGTTGAGCGTAAGGCTCATCTTCCCTGCCAGACACAATTTCTCTTGGGAGCAGTGCTTGTGAGCAGTTATATCCGATTAACAGGCCTACCTCACATCCTTGCAAAGGAGCGATTTCTGCTTGGAGGCGTCTGAGATGTGGCCAAACCTTTGCCGTCTTGTTTGTTGGAATGTGATCCTTATTGGCTGGAATAAACTCTCTTGTGAAAGTTGATGGTAGACTGATCCGTTTGCTTGAATAGAAGCCACGAACTTGTAGATCCTTTAACCTTTGAGACTGAACAACTGTAGTTCTTGATGCCATAGTAGACAATTTAAGCTTGACTGGCTCCTTAGTAATGTCTAAGGATTCTGCAACTTCACTTAGTACAAAGGTTGTATCACTTTGAGAGTCAAGTAAGGCGTATACAAGGACTTCTTGTGTAGGTTGTGTAGTAGATGAAAGCCAAACAGGAATGATTGCTGCTGTTTGTGTATTACTACCTTCTTGACGTATAACTCTGTTTGATGTAGCTATAGATGTCTCTTCTTGGGTTTGAGCTTGATTCCTTTGGCTTTGTCTTTCGTCACTTGAAGTTCTCTGGTCTTGCAGTGGTCTTTGTTCTTCTTTGTTACGATCTTCGTGTAGGCAGGTAGGATGGCCTTTGTTGCACTTCTCACAGACACTTCTGTTGGTGCAGCTTTTTGAGTGATGGCCTGGCTTGAGACAACCAAAGCACAATTTTTCAGCTTGAATAAACTTAATCTTGTCTGTCACAGCTTTTTCCAAAAAACTCCTACATTCTTGAAGAGTATGTTTGGGATTTTTACAGAACATACATGTGAAATCTGTTGTCTCTTGTACAGTGGTGGCAAAAGTTTTAGCTTCAACATTTCTTTGTCTTGTAGTTTTTAACTTTTCCAAATTGTCTGAGTCACTTTGCTTCAGTGACTGCAGTGATGTAACAGGGTTACAAGCAATCTTTGCTTCTCTTGTTAGGAATGCTACAAATTGACTGAATGTGGGAAACATATTGGTCTCTTCTTCGGTTTCGACAACCTTACGGTTCCAACTAGCAGTCAGCCAATCTGGTAACTTAGAAAGGATCTTTCTGTTCTCATTGCAGTCGTTTAAGATCTCTAATGACTTAATATGGACCATGGCTGCTTCACAACTCCGTAGGAAATCTGCAAGATCTCTGAGCCCCATACTGTCCTTGGATGAGATATTGGGCCAAGCTTGAAGCTTATCTCTATAGGCCTTTGCAATTAAGAATGGATTCCCATATCTTTCATCAAGTGTTTTCCATGCAGCAGCATAGGCGGATTCAGTTCCAAGGAGGAAGTATCCATCCAGTGCATTATTTGCTTGTCCGCTCACATATCTGCGAAGGTAGAATATTTTCTCGTTCTCTGGAATGTTCTTTTGATCAATGAGTGTATGGAACGATAGCTTCCAATCACTGTATCTTAAAGGATCTCCACTGAATATTGATGGTTCAGGAACAGGAAGTCTACTAGTGTTTATTGCACTAGCGAATGCCTTGACAAGCTCTGCTGTATCAACATTTGTGGGTGTGGTTGCAGCTTGTGAGATAATGTGTCTTTGAAGTGGAACAGTTACATTTTCAAGGGCCTTAGTTTCTGTAGTTGACCTTATTATGCTCACCTTATGCTCCTCTGGCAAACTTAATGAGTCGTATACTTGCATCTTTGCTTGTGCTGCACGTAGATCTTTCACCTTTTCTAAGTGCTGAAACTTTCTTTTCTTTTCATCAAGTAATCTTTGTAAGACTGTATATTCTTCCTCTTGTTTAGCCTTCAACTTAGCTTCATCTTCTTCTCTTTGCATTCTCAACTTAAGTTCCTCTGCTTCTCTTTGCATTCTCAACTTAAGTTCCTCTGCTTCTCTTTGCATTCTCAACTTAAGTTCCTCTGCTTCTCTTTCTAAACGAAGTTTTCTGGCTAAGGATTCTTGCTCTGCTGCTTTTCTTCTAACTTCAGCTTCAAGTTTTTCAATTTCCATCTGTTCGATTTCTTGTTCTTCTAATACTTTTAGAACAGCTTGGCTCGCAGCTGCTTCTGCTACGGCTTCCTGGCGTTTTACAGAGGATAGACTGGAATGTTGAGAGGTGCATGACTTACTGAGAGTTGAATCAAAGAGGGAGCCTACATCTGGCCAACCTTGCTCCTCTTCTGTAACCGTTCCATCCATGAAACTTGTCGCCTTGGATACGATGAACTTTGAGACTTGAACACAGACGTCTACTTTGCGACGTGTCTCTTGGTCAGGAGGTGAATGTTGGCGTAGCTCGTTGTATGCTTGCTGGACGTCTGCAGAGAGGCCTGTAACATCTCCAATAATGTCATTAAGAAGGTCCTCATTTAAAGGTTCTGATTGTGACAGTGCTTGCTTAGATGTTTTGGCATGTGCTCTCCATTTTGCAAAAATGTAATCAAATCTCTGCTGAAGCCCTTTGACTTTATTATCTTGCATTTCTTTCCCTTTTTCTGTAAAAGTTTTGACTCTTGTGCTTCTCCTTAGTTGAGACACTGGAATTTGTGAAGCTTCAGGGTTAACTTCTTGTCCTTCAATATTAATTTGAGAGTCTGTTCTAGTCTCAAGTGGAATTGGTGGCTGATTTGGCTCAGTCATTTAAATGTCCAACAACTAAATAAACTTGTATAGAAAAGTTGTAAACTGAATTTCTCTTTTAACATCTAATAGTCAACAAAACATTAATTACTTGTAATGGCAATGTAACTTATAACTGTAGTAGTGTTGGGTAAAAATGTACTTGAATATTATCAAATACTGTACACTTAATCCTTCTAAACAAATAAAAATAGCATTCCTCCAAAAACCTTAAATTTACATATAAAATGTACTACTAAATGCTAAATAAAATGATATTAACCTTTTAACTTGAATACTATACAGTACTTTAAAACTTATACATGTGATGAAGCTGTCAAATTATAAACAGATAAACCAGAGTTTGCTGCAAGAACCTTGTTTTGAATCACAGTTTGCTTTATCAGCTCTCAAGCTTCACACAGCTGCCTTTTTGCTGCTTTGTGACCTTATCTTGAAAGCTGCTCCAAACTGTGCTCTCCTTACGTCCCTGCGTGCGCGCTCCCGGCTCAAATGTCTCTTGATTGCAGCTCCGCCTCGTGCACGTGCTGTTCATGCCCCGACGAGTTGGCTGGACCATTGTTCTGACCGCATGCTCTCAGCTCGGGGGTGGGATGGGGGGGTCTGCTTCACGCTGCAGTTTCTCCACTCATGCTCGTTGATCAGTCGAGTTTTCACTATAACTCCTTTTAAGCACTCTCAGACACAAGTGGTTTCCTCAAACTGATGAATTTATTGGGATTCGGTACGTGAAAACTAAAGAAGATACACAAAGTAAACAGCAATTAACTATTAAGGAAAATAAAGAACAAATATTCATATCAAATGCTTGTACACTCTAAGCAAAACAAAATACAGAAATTAAACAAACATACCTCGTTGGCTGTGTGCTACTAAAAGGAATTAGGCTTGTTTCTTCAGTTTCAGCTTCTTAGAACTCTTCTTCAACTTAAAAGTCCGTGCTTACTAGCTGAAACTCACATCCTTTCTACTACTGTAACTGACTTCTTCTGGTACTTTTCACCTGAATACAGCGTTACCTTTCACACCTGAACACAGCGCCAACTACAGGTGACAAGTAAAACTACATATAATAAAACAAACAGTACAAGCCATATGAATGTGAAACATAAAACAAACTGTGGCAGTTACATGTATAATACAGTACTGTACGCGGTGCAGTGGCGGAGGGATACACAGGCGGAGGGATACAGAGGCGGAGGGATATACAGGCGGAGCGCAGCACTTCTTAATACTGTATTTATTTCATTTTAATAAATGTTGAACAAATGAGTGATCTTTACAAATCGGCATATGGACAGAAAATTATTCAAATATAAGAGATTTTTTTATCCAATAAAAGACAAACGTAAAATAAGTTTTAACCGTACCTGTTGTGTGAGCAGACACTAGGAACCAATGTGTTGGTACTGGGGCACCAGGGGACACATTAGGTGACGCACCGTTGGTTGTAGAGTGACGCTCGTGAGTTGTACATGTGTTCGTGTTGAAGACTTAATAAAGCCTGACTGAGTATCTCCAAGTGCTGCCCGTCTGGATGGTGTCCACACTGAGGAGCAGACATAACATTACATGGTGTCAGAAGTGAAGAAGCCCGTCTCCGCAACGTCGACGTCGGTGAGAAAGCAGCAGTTTTAACACGGCGCGCCCCGTGAGTGAACGAGGAGCTAAGCTAACGCCGAGTGAACGAGTGTGCTAGGCTAACGCCTCGTGGACGACACTGCTAAGCTAACGCCGCGGACACGACGAACAGAGGATGGATTCCCTGTTCTCGATCAACCCACCTGAAAACTTGGATTTCAGTGATTATTCGTCATGGCCCAACTGGATTCGCCGCTTCGAAAGGTTTCGGATAGCAGCCGGATTGGACGGTAAAGACGAAAGCTATCAAGTGAACTCATTAGTTTACACGATGGGCGATAAAGCGGATGACATTTTAGGAACACTGGGATTGAGTCAGGATGAGCTTAAGAAATACAAGAGTGTAAAAGAAGCTTTTGACAGACACTTTATTGGCAAATACAACGTCATATATGAGCGGGCACGTTTTAACAAAAGAAACCAAGACGCTGGTGAATCAGCTGAATCCTTCATAGGCGCAGTCTATAAGTTAGCAGAAAACTGCCAGTATGGACCACTGCAAGATGAGATGATAAGAGACAGGTTGGTGGCGGGCATACAGCACCAGGGCCTGTCGGAGAAACTGCAGATGGACAGTGAACTAACGTTAGAAAAGGCGGTGCAACAAATAAGACGACATGAAGAGATTAAGAAACAACAACCGATCGTGAGAGAGACGACGGGAGCAACACAGCATGCTAATGTGGACTTATTAAATTTCAAGAAAAGAACTTTCAGCGACAACCGAGCACATAAACCACACGAAACAGACAGACAGAGTGAAATCCAAAAAGGATACAAGTACTGTGGACGCTGTGGTAAATCACCTGCACATAACAAAGTGAACTGTGCAGCACGAGACGCAGAGTGCAGGAAATGCAGAAAGAAGGGACATTTTGCAGCTGTGTGCAGATCAGCCAGAGTGGGAGCAGTCCAGATGGATGAGGACGTCGCACGGGAGGACGACAAACTGTTTTTGGGAGCAGTATCAGCAGGAGAACGCCCCAACAACTGGAAAAAAACGCTGGAAATCAACGGCAAAAACATCACATTCAAGCTGGACACGGGAGCAGATGTGACTGTGATACCAACAGCCACCTACTCGAAAGACACACATGGCCCACTTACCAAAGCAGACAAGCCCTTGTGTGGTCCAGGTGGTGAAGCCCTGCAAGTGAAAGGTCAGTTCAACGCTCTCATGAAATACGAAGACAAAACGGCAACACAGCCAGTGTATGTCATGCAGAGACTGTCTACTCCATTACTGGGCTTCCCAGCTGTTTCAGCTTTGGGGTTGCTGCGCCCCATAGACAGCGTTAAAGTGCTGGAGGCTGACATGAAAAACATAAAAGATGAAACGCCAGAGTATGTTGATAGCGAGGACGTCGTCATCATCGAAGCATCCGGGCCGGAGTCACAGCCTGAGGAGTCCTGCAGAGAGACCAGGAACCAGAAGGTTAAAGATGTGGAGGAGAGTCCGACAGAAACAGCACAGAAGAGCAACATGGAGCTGAAGTCTGAAGCTTCTCCAGCAGAGGGCGCCAAGGAACAATCCTCTCTGATTCCGACCAAAACGAAGAGACGTCGGAAGAGGAAGCTCAGCCTGAAACAGAGACCGGAGCTTCAGATGAAAAGAGTGATGACAATGTTGGAGACTAGAAGCTTCAACTCACCTGCAGGAAGAGAAAAACTGAAGCAAAAAGGTACCAAGAAGGAACCCAAACACGACCCGGTACCAGAAGACCAAACACCACAGATGGTAAAAACTGAGCCGGAAGGAAGTTCAGAAGAAAACCATCCTCCAAAGAAACGGAAGAAGAAGAAAAAAGAGAAGAAGAAAGAGAAGAAGAAGAGAAAGAAGAAGAGAAAAGAAAAGACTGAAGGTTCAGGTCCAGTTCCTGAATCCTGCAGAGACTAGACTTGTAAATAGCATTCATAGAGAAGTGAGCTGTGGCCCACAGGGCAGAATAATCCCTGCACAGCTCTGGGGACGCAGGTAGTCGACCCTGACCCCTAGATAGGTCAAAGTTATAGTTGTTTGTAGTATTAATGATAAAGTACTAGTATAATCTGTTCACTTGGTAAAAGCATTTAAAAGGGTGTGGGTATGTCTGTTCAGCATGTTCATAATCAATGAGGACAATTTAAGTTTAAAGGCATAGTATGGATGCTAAGCTAAAAAGGGGAGATGTTGTGTGAGCAGACACTAGGAACCAATGTGTTGGTACTGGGGCACCAGGGGACACATTAGGTGACGCACCGTTGGTTGTAGAGTGACGCTCGTGAGTTGTACATGTGTTCGTGTTGAAGACTTAATAAAGCCTGACTGAGTATCTCCAAGTGCTGCCCGTCTGGATGGTGTCCACACTGAGGAGCAGACATAACATTACAGTACCGAGTGAGATTCGAACCAGCTTCGAGAAAAGTATCTGCGCGCCAACCCAATGGGCCAGTCCAATGCGCGGTGCTTAACCAATTGAGAAACTGGGCGACTTGTCTTTTGTAGGTCTACTCTATCTTTTAACCGATCGTCCTTCAGAAAATCCTTGTTACGCACGTGTTAAATAAGCTGATGTGGACGGCGGTTTTAATGAAATAACTATTAAGAAGTGCTTAATCCATAGAACAAAGCCTAAAAATTAATAAATCAGTAGTCAGTTTCAATAAGTTTTCTTGTGTTGTTAGTGTATTTACTGATGGATTGTTCATTTCTGTGCGCCTAAAAATTAATAAATCAGTAGTCAGTTTCAATAATTATAAGTTTTCTTGTGTTGTTAGTGTATTTACTGATGGATTGTTCATTTCTGTGCATCTTTTTAACTGTATTTTCCAAAAAAAAAAGTTTGATACCGCGGCTGGTATAGGAAATGGCGCCCCCTTTATTTCCGGAGTGCAATGGCGCTACTTCCATATATGGTATGGCTCGGCCCTCGGGCACGACCCCGCCCCATACTGTTTGCTGCAGCGAGGGGTTACTCGAAATATCGGCAGGTTGCATCGGATAATCAGATACGTGAATTATGCTGGTAAGAACACACGTGGGTCTTTAATGGGCCTCATGTAAGTTAACCATCTGGGTCCCACTGAAAACCCAGTCAGTGCCTTAAAAATGTATGGGCAAACCCATGTGGGGCCACCATGGAAACCTTGGACAAACCCACTTATTACCCATATTTTTAGCCCAGTTGGGACCCAGTTTAGTCCCAGGTAGATATTCTTCAAGGCATACACATGGGTTTTACATATGGGTCTCATATAAGTTAACCATCTGGGAACCACTGAAAGCCCAGTCAAGGCCCATTAAAGTCTATCTGGGCAAACCCATGTGGGGCCACCATGGAAACCGTGGACAAACCCACTTATTACCCATATTTTTAGCCCAGTTGGGACCCAGTTTAGTCCCAGGTAGATATTCTTCAAGGCACACACATGGGTTTTACATGAGCCTCATATAAGTTAACCATGTGGGAACCACTGAAAGCCCAGTCAGGGCCCATTAAAGTCTATCTGGGCAAACCCATGTGGGACCACCATGGAAACTGTGGACAAACCCACTTATTACCCATATTTTTAGCCCAGTTGGGACCCAGTTTAGTCCCAGGTAGATATTCAAGGCACACACATGGGTTTTACATGGGTCTCAGTTAAGTTAAACATCTGGGTCCCACTAAAAACCCAGTCAGGGCCCATTAAAATCTATCTGGGCTAACCCATGTGGGGCCACCATGGACAAACCCACTTATTACCCATATTTTAGCCCAGTAGGGACCCAGTTTAGTCCCAGGTAGATATTCAAGTCACACACATGGGTTTTACATGGGTCTCATTTAAGTTTGTAGGAGGTGGTGAAGAGACGACACAGGAGATGGGATATAGTTCTTCACTTTTAATCATCTCCTACTAAACTGGCGGGAAACCACCCAACACCGCCTTATATACCAACACCATATCCGGTCCTCTGGACCTTTCACAATAAAAGCATCCTGTACACATTCTGTCCACTGGGTGTGAGTAGAGCCCCCTAGTGGTCCACCACACACGCCCCCCCAGAACACCCAGTAAGGTTCATCACTAGTCCAGCATTTTAGGTTTGATCAAACGACCAGAACGGCTGAACCTGGGCCCTGCAGAACCAGTCTGATGAAGCGGAGGGCTACGAGGAGGGCCTGCAGAAGATTCGGGCTCCAATGAACGTTGAGAGTCTCTGGAAGAAGGATCGCAGTCCGTTAGCAATGTGGATGGAGGTCTGCCCCTGCGAGGAGCCTGGGCCGTAACAACCTGATCATCTGACACAACATGAGCTGGTTTAAGCCTATCGATACAGACAGTCTCAGTACGACCCCCTAAATCTAAAAGGAAATGTTTCGGACCTGGTTGAAGAACCCGAAACGGTCCATCATACAAAGGTTGTAGTGGTGTCCTGTGTGCATTGTGTTTGACAAAAACAAATTTAGAGGACTCCAGACTCTTAGGGACAAACGACTGCGGTAAACAATGGTGTACCGGGCCGGGGACACGAAAAGGGGCCTCCTGAGGTGAAAAATGTGGCAACGGTGGGGCGAATTGTGGTGAGGGTACCTCAGGTAAAAACTCACCGGGGACGCGCACAGGCTGACCGTAAACCAGTTCAGCCGGGGAAGAGCTCAGGTCTTCTTTGGTTGCGGTACGTAACCCCAACAAAACCCAGGGAAGACGGTCAATCCAGTTGTCACCGGTCAATGCAGCGCGAAGTGCGGCTTTCAATGACCTGTGAAACCGTTCACACAAACCATTAGCTTGGGGGTTGTAAGCGGTGGTCCTGTGAACGTTAGTCCCCAGACCCTTGGCCATGGTAGACCAAAGTTCAGAAACAAACTGCGGGCCCCTGTCCGATGTAATGTCTGAAGGGGGGCCAAAACGCGCCACCCAGGTAGACAAAAATGCCCGGGCCACCACTGCAGATGTCGTGGATGTCAGAGGAACCACCTCAGGCCACCTGGTGGTCCGGTCTATTATAGTCAGCAGATGAGTAAAACCCTGTGATGGAGGCAGAGGGCCCACCAGGTCTACGTGCACATGATCAAACCGCCGACCTGGGATGGAGAAGGGTTCCAAAGGTGCTTTGGTGTGTCTGTTAACCTTAGCACGCTGGCATGGGACACACGCTGCTGCCCACTCCTTAACCGCTTTACGCAGACCGGGCCAAACAAACTTTGCACTGACCAGTTTCACCGAGGCTCTAACACCTGGGTGAGACAGGGAATGTAAGGAGTCAAAAACGCGGCGTCGCCATGAAACTGGAACCAGGGGGCGGGGCCTGCCAGTAGAAACATCACAGAGTAGGAGGGGACCTCCGTCATTCACCTGCCGTTCCTCCAACTCGAGGCCTGTGGGCCCGGACTGGAGCTCGAGTATTTCTGCATCGCCACGTTGGTCCGCAGCCATAGCAGAAAAATCGATGCCAACGTATACGGGAGAGATCAGCACCCGAGAGAGACAGTCAGCCACCACGTTGGATTTTCCAGCCACATGCTGAATGTCTGTAGTAAATTCAGACACCGCTGCGAGGTGGCGTTGCTGGCGAGCAGACCAGGGGTCAGAAATTTTTGACATCGCAAACACCAAGGGTTTGTGGTCAACATATGCAGTGAACCGGCGGCCCTCCAGGAAAAACCTGAAATGGCGTGTGGCCAGGTAAAGCGCCAGCAACTCTCTGTCAAAAACACTGTATTTAAGCTCGTTGTCTCGTAGCGTACGGCTGAAAAATGCAAGCGGCTGCCAAACCCCGGAAACCTGCTGTTCTAACACAGCCCCCACCGCAACATCAGATGCATCGGTTGTTAAAGCTATTTGCGCCGCTGGCAGTGATAGGAATAACAGAGTTATAAATAAACGGCGTTACAAACGGAGTTATTTTTTTCATTAACGGGTAATCTAAGTAGTTACTATGTCTATCGTTACAACGCCGTTACCGTTACAAACACTAAAATGGTGTACGTTATTTTGTCTTCTGCGCGCTGTCTCTCGCTGCTTGTTTACTTTTTTTTCCCCTTGTTGGTGAGGGAGGGTGGAGGGGGAGGGAGGGTAGGAGCATAGACATAGAGCTATAGACGTGGGAGCAGAGGGGAGGGAGGGACGAAACAAAAAGGATGATGCTGATTGGCTAAGGTAGAGTGTCAGTCAGAGGTCAGCCAATCAGCGGTTTTGTTGTTCAGCTCACACACGCTGCAGCAGGAAGCTTCAAATCTGAAAAGTTAACAGAAGTCTGGCAGCAATGGCGAGTTTGGAGGGAAAGTTGGCGTTTTCAAAGTGGAAATACAGAAATTACTTTACTCTCCTTGAGGTAAAAGGCAAGAACGTGCATGTGAAGTGTACATTATGTCCCGGAGCGAAGTGTACGTCCGTCGTAATCTGATCTGACAAGCATCTCACAACTGCTCAGGTAATTCAGCTTTTCAGTACTGTTTTAAAAGTACTTCATATTGTGAAAATGGTTCTTTTGTTTTTAAGAAAATTCTTGAAGAACCAGTTGTGTGAGAGTTTGATTTTATTTTACACTACAAAGCACTTATTTTAACTGTTTACTTTTATTTCTAAGAAAACACTTGAACAGTACAGGGTGTACATAGAGCTGAAAAACACAATTGTTATATTATTTTGTTAACCTGTATTTTGTAATGAAGAAAAAACTTGAAGTATAGTATGTCAACCAGTCATGTTCTGTTGAGGTGCTGTAAGCATTTCTACTTAAAATTCGTAGATATATCTAAACTTAAACCAACCAAACAAACAATAGTTACTTTCCCTGGTAACTAATTACTTTTATAGGTGAGTAATTCAGTTACTAACTCAGTTACTTTTTGGGCGAAGTAACTAGTAACTATAATTAATTACTTTTTTGAAGTAACATTCCCAACACTGGCCGCTGGGGATGGATGGGCCAAAAGGGCAGCAGTGGCCAGTGCAGCTTTAGCGTCACCAAATGCCTGTAGGCGTTCTGGTGTCCAGTCAACACTGTCGTTGGGCTTTTTCTTTTTCAGCGCTCCATAGAGCGGTCGCAGCAGTTGTGCTGCCCCGGGGATGAAACGGTTATAGAAGTTAACCATTCCCAAAAATTCTTGTAGCGCTTTAACAGACTGGGGCTGTGGGAAATCAGAGACCGCCTGCACCTTGTTTGGTAATGGAACAGCACCACTTGCAGAAATGCGGTGGCCCAAAAAGTCAATGACTGGCAGCCCAAACTGGCATTTCGCTGTATTTACAATCAGGCCATGTGCTGCCAGGCGCTGAAAAACCTCACGGAGGTGGGACATGTGCTGCTCAGCCGAGCTGCTAGCCACCAGGACGTCATCCAGGTACACAAATACGAAGGACAGACCCCTTAGTACTGAATCCATCAACCGCTGAAATGTTTGTGCTGCACCTTTAAAGGTCCACTGACATGATCTTTTAACATTTCAAAAAATGGCACAACATATATAAATATTAAGATAGACCTCTGACCGTTTTTGCTAAAATAATGTTAAATGAATGAAAATTTCTCTCAAAATAGTTTAAAATTAGCGCCGTTTATTTAGACCGTAAATCCGGATCTTCCGGTCACGTGAGCATTCCTGTTTCTGACGTCACGTCCGTAAATTTCGCCAGCGCACCTAAAAACACTCTATTTTCATCTAAAAACTACTTTTGAGTGCATAAAAATGATCGGAAACGTGTGTTTATATGCTTAACTTGCTAACTGTAGTGAAAAAACACATGAAAACTCAGTATTTTTTTCGTTTTTTCCAAAAATTCGCAACCCGGAAGTCCGTTCGTAAATTTCGCCAGCGCACCTAAAAACACTCTATTTTCATCTAAAAACTACTTTTGAGTGCATAAAAATGATCGGAAACGTGTGTTTATATGCTTAACTTGCTAACTGTAGTGAAAAAACACATGAAAACTCAGTATTTTTGTCGTTTGAGCAGAGTTCAGTATCGGACGTGACGTCAGAAACGGGAATGCTGACACGTGACCGGAAGATCCGGATTTACGGTCTAAAAAAACGGCGCTAATTTTAAACTATTTTGAGAGAAATTTTCATTCATTTAACATTATTTTAGCAAAAACGGTCAGAGGTCTATCTTAATATTTATATATGTTGTGCCATTTTTTGAAAAGTCAAAAGAACATGTCAGTGGAGCTTTAAGACCAAAAGGCATGCGCAAAAACTCAAACAGGCCAAAAGGCGTGATAACAGCGGTCTGATGCCTCCTACCCACCGCCCCCGGCGTCGGGCGGCCGAAGCGGCCGGATAACACCGGTTTACATTCAAAGTCTATGGAGGAGACGCGTGGAGTCACGGGGAACAAGGAAGCGGCGAGATTCAACTGATCGAAGCGGCGCGACGGCAGCCTGCACACGCACGCGCGCGTCGCCGTCGAGCCGCAGACGTCCCAAATGTTGATCTCTGGCGGCTCGACGCATCCGGCAAACAGTCGGGAGAGCCTCGCTATCTGATTACACAACCACAACGGGACTTTTTTCGGACTTTTTAAACTCACCGGATCCAGCCTCCAGGAATTGGAACCAAACTCCGGTAAGAAACGTGGCATTTTTACAGTTGCTGCTGACAGGCTGCTGTACTCTCCAGTGTAGATCACCCCAAACATAAAAAAAAGTTTTAATCTCATCGAAGACCGTCGGAGGTGCAGTTAAAACAACAACTGAACCCGGAAAACAAGCCAGAGACCCCTCCCTCTGCTACCCCCTAGTGTACGTCATCAGACGGTGTTCAGTGGCCAGTGGGACCGTGACCAGCGGCAAAAAGGGGGCGGCAGGCGCGTTTGCAGTTGTGCGGTGGGTAGGAGGCATTAGGGACATCCTCCATATGCACAGGAACCTGGTGGTACCCCCGTACTAAATCTACTTTAGAAAAAATGGAGGTCCCAGCCAGGTGCACTGAAAAATCCTGGATGTGGGGGATGGGATAACGATCGTTCTCTGTGATGTTATTAAGGCGGCGGAAATCCCCACATGGACGCCATTTGCCGTCTGCCTTGGGCACCATGTGGAGGGGGGAGGCCCACGGACTGTTTGAGCGCTGCACGATGCCTAAACGCTCCATGTTAGCAAACTCTTCCTGTGCTATTGCTAGCTTAGTAGCATCGAGGCGGCGTGCACGTGCGAACACCGGGGGGCCCGTTGTGGGAATATAATGTTCGACCCCATGTTTTGTGTTTGCAAAATCAGGAACAGTCAGCGAGGGGAATTCAGACAATAAACGCTGAAACACATTACCCGAAGCTAAAAAGTTAGCATGCATTAAAGGCCCAGCTCCTCGCGTCTCACAAGGCAGTGACGAAAAAGACACAGCGTCGATCAAACGTCTGTTAGCTAAATCAACCAGGAGCCCGTGAGCACAAAGAAAATCAGCCCCTAAAATAGGGACTGAGCTAGCAGCTACCACAAAGGTCCACTGGAAGTCCCGTTCATGGAAACGAACAGTCACCAACCTTTCGCCAAACGTCTTGATGGGATAGCCGTTAGCCGCGGTTAGCTGCGGCCCGCAGCCTTCTGCCAACCTGTCGGAGCCAGACGGGGGAACGAGGCTCTTCTGCGAGCCGGAGTCCACCAGGAACCGCCTCCCCGACCTCGAGTCTTCAATGAAAAGCAGCCTTTCCTTGTCGCCAACGGCCGCGGCTGCTAGCGTGCGCTGGCGTCGTCTTTTTCCCTGCGGCTCGAAGCTGCACGGCGGGGCGCACCGTCGTGCTTTGGCGCCAAAGCGCTGGTGGTATAAACAAAAGGCGGCCCCTGACCGCCTGCGGGCGACTCCTGCTACGACCACTGGCTCGTCCGGCGCTGAGGGCGATGCTTGAAGCTGAGGTGCTGCTGGAGATCCGGGGACTGCCGCCTGTACCGCGAAAGTCCTCGCAGCCAGCAGGATGCGGTCGGCTTCGCGGGCCAGCGAGCGGTAATCCTTCTGCTGCAGAAACGAGGAGCTGGCCAGAGCGGTGCGCACTGGAGCTGGGAGCCGGCGAAGGAAGAGGTGGAGAAAGATAAACTCACAGTCTGCCGACCCCCTCAAAGACAACATGCCTTCCATGAGCTCCAGAGCTGTGCCGTCGCCCAAATCGGAGAGGGAAAACAGTTTCTCGGCGCGCTCCGCGTCTGAGAGCGTGTAACGCTGCAGAAGGAGCTCCTTGAGGGCGTCGTATTTTCCTTGTGCAGGAGGGTCTTCGAGCAGGCTCATTACCCGCTGTGTGGACGATGGGTCCAGTGAAGCTACCACATGGTGGTATTTGGTGTCGTCTGCAGATATCCCGCGAAGAGCAAACTGTGATTCGATGTGGGCGAACCACGACTGAGGTGCGTGCAGCCAGAAGTCCGGGATTTTAACGGCCACCGCAAAAGCGAGCGGGGCCGCCGGTGGAGGTTCCACAACCTCGGACAGCTGAGGAGAGCTGGCTGGACCTTCAGATGTCGTCATTTCAATTCACGTAGGTCACCAGTGTAGGAGGTGGTGAAGAGACGACACAGGAGACGGGATATAGTTCTTCACTTTTAATCATCTCCTACTAAACTGGCGGGAAACCACCCAACACCGCCTTATATACCAACACCATATCCGGTCCTCTGGACCTTTCACAATAAAAGCATCCTGTACACATTCTGTCCACTGGGTGAGAGTAGAGCCCCCTAGTGGTCCACCACAAGTTAAACATATGGATCCCACTGAAAACCCAGTCAGGGCCCATTAAAATCTATCTGGGCAAACCCATGTGGGGGCCACCATGGAAACCGTGGACAAAACCTTTTGGGACCCATGTTTTTTGCACATATGTATACCATATGGGGCCCACCTGTGCATGCTGGCTCTGAGTCTGTGGTTTTGAGTGTTAACAAAATATCTCCTGAACCACAGGACAGATTTTAATAAACTAATCATTGGACATTTATCATCTACTGATAAATTAAATGTCATTTTAAGATGGCTGCCACAGCCAAAAGGACCTCAAACACATCTGGTCATAACTCAGTTTAGATAATTGATTGTTTATTTAGTTTTAATTAAAAATGGAAGTTTCCTAATTTTTCTACATAAGTCATGTAAAAAGCGTGTATTCCTTGGTCTTTAAATAAATGTGTCAACCTAAAAAACCAGCTGAGGCTGAACTTGGTGGAAGCAGGTTTTTCTTGATCTGACAGATAAAAACACTCAAGTGTTTAGATTCCTAACAAAAACTCATCGTGCAGCACATGGCAATGGCCCGGACAACCTTGGACCTGGGGTTTGGGACACTCCGTCTCGTGACGATGCAACAATCTTTCATTACATCATGTTTCATAACGAAGTTGTTTCAACGTCACTGCACTTGAACGCAGCATGAGATCCAGATGAGGTGCATTTAAAGAATGTCAGTCTTCGTGGTGGAGACAAATAAAGCCTAGAAATGTCTGGCATGTTTCCACCGTCATGCTGGTTACTCATGAAAGAGACTCCAGCATGCAGAGTCCAGCAAGCAGCTTGAGTTCCTGCTCAACAGCCCACGCACACAACAAGAAGCATCAAAAGCATCTTATTTTGGTGCAAAGGTGAAGCACCCGCACGTGCACGATGTTTGTCCTAAATTTACAGAAGTAGTAACACTTAGCAACAAACAAGAGAACAAAAGAAACGCAAGACAGAAAATAGTAAATTTTTAATTACAGATTATTAGAAAGAAATGCACCAAAAACAAAGTGTTATAAATAAATGCCATAAATGATGGATAAGACTGGTTGAGATGTTAGATTCAGCTGACTGGGACAGAGCTGCACGCAGCTGCAGACTGGACACCAACAGATTTTTTAACAAACAGGTTACAGCGGGTCAAAAGAAATGGCACACTATCTGATGCTGTGGTGTCCTCCACAGGTGCACCTCAGGGTTGCATCCTATCACCTTTGTAGTTTGTTCTCCATACAACGTGCCAAAGTCATCATGTGGATCATCACATTATAAAGTTTGCTGATGACTCAGTTATTGTGTCTCTGTTAAATGGAAATGTCCTGACTGGCCAAGATAATGTTCTGTAGGACTTTTTGGTGTGGTGCCAGTCATCCTTCCTTCACATAAATGCATCAAAAACAAAAGTGATGAGCATAGACTTCAGGAAGTCCTCTGCTCCTCTCCCTCCTGTTACCATTTATGGTCAGGCAGTGGAAGAGGTGCAACAATACAAATATCTGGGCATAATGATGGACAATAAATTGACATTTGAGTCCCAGTCTGATGCAATCTGTCGTAAAGCCCATCAGAGGATGCATTTCCTCAGGAAACTAAGGAGCTTAAATGTCTACTGCACTTTTATGAAAATGTTCTACAACTGTTTTATTGAATCTGTCCTCACTTTTTCGTTTCTCTGCTGGTTTGGGTTGTTGAACTTGAAAAAACCATAATCGTCTACAGTGTGTTATCAAAGAATGCGGGAAAATACTGTAATAGGGATTCAAATGAACGACATCATGGATTAAGTCCAGATCTGTATCCAAAGCTAAAGAAATCCTGGCAGATCCCACTCGTCCTCTACACGCTCAGTTCAATCTTCTGCCTTCAGGCAGAAGATATGGCCTAGGTGTAGAACAGACTCCTTCATCCCCTCAGTTAATGGATTTTTAAACAAAAATTAGGTTTAAAGATCATCTCCTTTTCCATGTTTTCTTATCTTGAATCTTACTTAATGTTTTTAAGGATAAACGGTTTGCTCTTATCAAGTTGTACCTTCTGAAATGTTTCATGTATTTTAATCTGTAATGGAGGTACTTTTTATTCTTTTATCCTGTTTTATATTATAGTTTGTATGAATGTGTTGGCTGTCTCACTACCTGCTGTAGATGAATTGCCCCTCGGGGACTTTTTGCGCTGTCAGCTCTGGGCACTGCCCATGACTTGGCATTTTATGTAATCAATCTCCCTCTTACCTTAGTTTTGGGGGAGGGTTGTTACAGACGGACAATACATAGTTCCCATGTGACGTCACATCTGTGGGTTGTCCTTTATGACCCTCCCACATGTAGGCTATGCTGCATTTGGAGCGCGTTCTGATAGATGTCCATTTTTCACGTTGTTTTTTTTGTTAATTTCTAATTAATTGCAATGGTTACTTCGTGTTGTGTCAGTCGGTGTTCCAGTCGGGTAGACGTTTGGGCAACGCGCAGGTTTCACTTCATCAAAAAAAAAGTAAACGGGAAGGATTTATCTCATCGGATAAACTGGACAACAGCCCCTCCTGCTCTGAGTCTGGCTTTGATCTGCTCTGGAAGACGTCGTACTTTTGGCCGGTAAACAAAATATTCTACATAAATCATTTTGTGAAACTATGTCAGAACAATGTTAGAGTACAACTGTCTGTGTGTTAGAGCTGGGTTTTTTTTTTTTCATTATTTAGCAAACCGTCTTGCATGCTGTTAGCTTAGCATCTCGCTAACGCGACAATGGCCTCCTCTGCTCCTCACGGTCCACCAGACCGTCCCAGTTGGAGAAGGACGACGGGAGCCAAGTCGTGCGGGCGACGCGTCGGTCCCATGGGACGTGGACGTGCCTCCGCGGCCGCCTCAGCGGATGCACGCCGTCCGACCTGAGCTCCGGCGAGCCACGCTCCAGATGCTAACAACATGCTAACTTCCAACACGGTAAGACTCAAAGCGCTGGTTCTGGTCTGTGTTGAGCTTGGACTGTTGGCTGTGTGTTATTTTAGTTAAACCTTTTTTTAGCTGGTTAGATCTGATTGAGACAGTTTACACATCTTTTTTGGATTTAAAGCTGTGAAGTCAGTGTGTTGTGAAGCCGGTCTGCGCTCGCTCCTTGTATTAATTAAATAATTAATGATATCGGAGTAACTACTTTGTGACAAGTTGTCTGATTCGTCTGCCATGATTTCTTTCTCAAACTCATTTAAATCGACCACTGCCAGTTTGCTCTTGTTCCTTGGTAAAGCTGTGGTAGCTCGTGTTATTGATATCTATGGTCCGTATAATTTGCTCTGCTAGTTCGCCATCTTGCCTTCTTCTGCCTACAGATGTGGTGCGAAAACCGGTTTGCACAATACTGGGGGCGTGTCTGGGAACTATGTATTGGATCATAAGCCGCAGCGCATCTGCTGACTGTTAACTATAATATTATAATAACTATAACAATCTGCTGACTGTTAATAACTATAACAACTATAATCTGCTGACTGTTAATAACTATATTATAATAAATATAACAATCTGCTGACTGTTAATAACTATTATAACTATAATAATCCGCTGACAGTTAATAACTATATTATAACTAATAATCTGCTGACATAACTATTATAACTATAATAATCAGCTGAGTGTTAACTAATAATCTGCTGACTGTTAATAACTACATTATAATAACTATAATAATCTGCTGACTTAACTAATGATCCACTGACTGTTAATAACTATATTATAACTATAATAATCAGCAGATTGTTAACCAATATTCCGCTGAATGTTAACTATAATAACTACAGTATAATAATCAGCTGACTGTTAACTAATAATCTCCTGACTGTTAAATGACTATAACTATAATAATCCGCTGACTTAACTATTATAACTACAGTACAGTATAATGATCAGCTGATTGTTAATAACTAGAATACAGTACATTTATATAATACATTGTTATACATTTCATCTTTAAATCACTTCATGGTCTGCTGCCCTCATACATCTCCTCCTACATGTCTTTGCATGAGTGCAGCTACAGTGTGCGCTCTCAGGACATGATTACCTGCAGTGTTCCGTCAGTGAGGACTGAACTTGGAAAAAGGGCCTTCTCCTACTCTGCTCCTGCTTCATGGAATATTTTATTAAAAAAAAATAGACCTTGACCTCTCTAAATGACTTTAAGAATCTGTTGGACTCATGGCAAAAACCAATGCAGACATGTTCCTGTTTTTAGTTTTCTACAGTTGCCTTATAATCTATCTGTTTTACTACTTTGACATATTTTTTAACTTGTTTAAAAAATAAAAAATAAACTGTATGCCTCTCTTCTGACTGCCTGTTGTCATCATTCTTTGTTGAGACCATCTCTTGTGAATGAGTCCTTGAGGTTCAATGAGATTAACCTGCCTAAATACAGGTTGAATGAATATATTTATTTAGAGGCATAACGTTTCACCACCTTGTGGCGGCATTGAGCTGCTCATTAACGAGCCACGTCACAACACACTGGTTTCTGGGGTCTGCCAGAAACCATCTTTGCTCCAGCAAACTTGTTGGTCCACTTAAAGCTGCACTATGTAACTTTGTAATGCAGTCCAACTTTTCTAACAATATATTTTTAACATATTTCTTCACTCTGTCACCATCTACTGACAGACTGATGTTAGACAAATCTCTGAAAAAAACTATAGTCCCCTTGCTTCTCTATCAGCATTTATAAAAACACTAAAACACAGAGTGACCCAGACACTGACCAGCCAATAAAAACAGAGTTGTTTGTCACGCCCCTGCCTGTCCCAGCCTCAGCGCCGCACGCATTCTCATTCAAAGGATTGCAAAGCGATGCAGGACTGATTTGTATGTGACACAAATGTATTAAATATCCCCTCTTCATCCCAGAGCTGGACTTTTTTTGTGTGCCAAAAGTCAAGTGATCGATTCATCCTTCACTGACAGAGATGAGGAAGTCACGAGCGAATTTTCCCTGCTGAAAATATTTCTAAGTCCGGAGCAGAACAGAAACTTACACATAGTCTAGAGTTAAGTTTCCAGTCAGTGATGGTTTGAGTCCATGTCCTCTGCTGGTGCTGGTCCACTGGGTTTTCTGAAGTCCACAGTTCACGCAGCATCTAGCAGGACATTTTAAAGCTCTTCATGCTTCTTTCTGTTGAAGAGTTTTATGGAGATGTTGGTTTCATTTTCCAGCAGGACTTGGCTCCAGCCCACTGATGAAGGTACCAGAGGCTGACTGTGGATTACTGTACTCTCATTTTCTGAGAAACTGAGTTTTCGTTATTTGCAAGACATGATCAGCAAAATTACAAGAAACATGTTAAAATATTTCACTCCGTGTCATGAATCTGTAATACGAGTTTCACTTTATGAAATTATTTGACTTTTTTTTTACACATTTAAAAACAATATTTGTTGATACACCTGTACGTATATTTCATTAACAGCCACTACGACACGGGAGGGTGAAGTCCTCCTTCGGCATGGTCTTCCTCTTGAAGATGACGAGGGGGGGGAAGCTTGGACCCATCTGCTCCACAGGCCAGAACCACTGTAAAGTGGGACTTTTCGTGCCGTCGTTAAAATGTTGATGCTTTTCTCTCCCTTCTGGGAGACGTTGCAGCCCATCGGGATGTCGAACGTTAATGGCACTTTGTCCATGTTTACGATGTGGTCCGCAGCGATTCCGTGGGGCTGGACCTGGCGCGAGACAAAGGGAGACATTACAGTAAACAAAACAAAACGAGTGCGTGCACCCACAGACCCGCTTTGAACTAGTGAACAAACCTGCATCTACCAATTTTATATTAAATTAATATATTAAAATTTAGCAAGACAAACACACAAAAAAATTGTTAGCTTAACCGGCGAGACACAAAACCACGAAAACTGGTGACTTTCTCCTCAAAGTCCGCCGGGAGTTTTTGACACATCGTGGTCCGGGCTCTTATAGAGAGCTGATGCCGTCTCATAAAACGGAAACACCATGATGGGCCGCCAGCTAACTCCGAGCTGTCCAAGTCCTTCGCCACCGCCATGGCGTGCAGCCGTGGCTGGACAGTGGAGACTCCTCTTCCACACACACGCTCCTCTATCTTCCACGCCTTGACCCTGTTCTCCAGCTCCGGCCAACGGGCTTTGTGGCCCTGGTTCGCCCTTTTGGAGCACTTCATGGCGGTGAGCGCTCCCTCTGCTTTCCGCCAGCCCCAGACGATGTTTTCACTGACCCCAAAGTGTCGGACAGCTGCCCGGTTTCCGTGACCCGCAGCTTATCTTATCACCTGGAGCTTGAACACTGCTGTGTAGGATCTCCTCTTTGGCGGCATTGTTCTTCTCTCGTTTTCTCTGTTGTCGTTCGTCGTTGCTCTTTGTCTTCTCCCACTCACTCTCAGAAATTTGGGCTGGGTGATGGGTTTTTATTCTCAATACACAAACAACAGGTAACGCCTCCAGGTACGTCTGCACATACAGACTAGAGGTCTCTTTAGCGCCCATAGCAGCCGATACTGGTACTGCCTGCGCCCCCTAGCGGACAAAAGTGGTACTGCAGCATTTTTGGCCAAAATGAAAAACGGTCATATATGAACCAAAAATACATAGGGAAAAAATCCATAAACAAGTCTCACCTCTCTATAAGTCACAGGGCATGCAAATTAGGCAAAAAGGTGAGACTTATAGACCCGAAAATACGGTAGTCTCTGACATGAAACGTGACTTAAACCTTTTAGTTTCTCTTTCCATGGCCGCCATCTTTCTTTACAACAGAACAGCTTTCCCACTGAGGTTTTGGAAATCTGCTCCCAGCTCATCAACAAACAGCTCCTGTTGAAACAAAACATCTTCAATAAAAACGCACAAATGACACGAAATCTAAACATCGTTTAAATACAAACCGGATTCCAAAAAAGTTGGGACACTAAAATTGTAAATAAAAACTGAATGCAATGATGTGGAGATGGCAAATGTTAATATTTTATTCAGAACACATATCACAGATCAAAAGTTTAAACTGAGAGAATGTATCATTTTAAGGGGGGGAAATTTCATGGCATCAACAAATCCCAAAAAAGTTGGGACAAGTAGCAATAAGTGGCTGGAAAAAGGAAATTGAGCATATAACGAACAGCTGGAAGACCAATTAACACTAATTAGGTCAATTGACAACATGATTGGGTATAAAAAGAGCTTCTCAGAGTGTCAGTGTCTCTCAGAAGCCAAGATGGTAAGAGGATCACCAATTCCACCATTGTTGTGCAGAAAGATAGTGCAGCAATACCAGAATGGTGTTACCCAGCGTAAAATAGCAAAGACTTTTAAGTTATCATCATCAACCGTGCATAACATCATCAAAAGATTCAGAGAATCTGGAACAATCGCTGTGCGTAAGGGTCAAGGCCGTAAAACTCTACTGGATGCTCGTGATCTCCGGGCCCTTAAACGTCACTGCACCTCAAACAGGAATGCCACTGTCAAGGAAATAACAGAATGGGCTCAGGAATACTTCCAGAAAGCATTGTCAGTGAACACAATCCACCGTGCCATCAGCCATTGCCAGCTGAAACTCTACAGTGCAAAGAGGAAGCCATTTCTTTGAGGTCAGAGGGCCGGGTACTTTTAAAAGTTCCAGAAACTCGCCTTAAGCGCAGAGGTGACAGGGCCTTCTCAGTAGCTGGCCCCAGACTCTAGAAATGAGTTACCGCTGCTCATCAAACAAGCCCCCTCTCTCGCAGTTTTCAAATCCCGGTTAAAAACTCACTATTATTCTGTTGCTTTCAACACCCGCTGATTGGTATTTGATAGTTTTATTTTGATCTGCATTGTTTTTATGTTTTTCGTGTTGTACTTCATTGTCTGTGTTGCCTGTTTGTTCAGCACACAGGTGTGGACTTGTTCCTGTTTAAAGTGCTTTATAAATAAAATGGTATGGCATTTCTAAGCAAGCTCCACAAGCTCAGACGTTTGCACTGGGCCAGGGGTCATTTAAAATAGAGTGTGGCAAAATGTAAGACTGTTCTGTGGTCAGATGAGTCACAATTTGAAGTTCTTTATGGAACACTGGGACACCATGTCATCCGGACCAGAGAGGACAAGGATAGCCCAAGTTGTTATCAACGCTCCGTTCAGAAGCCTGCATCACTGATGGTATGGGGTTGCATGAGCGCTTGTGGCATGGGCAGCTTGCATGTCTGGAAATAATAATAATGTCTTTTCCTGGATGAAATTCGTCTCTGCATTTAACCCAACCACCACCAGGTGGTGCAGTGAGCAGCCAGAAAGCACCCGGGGAGCTGGAGAATTAGAAAGGCACCATTAATGCAGAGAACTATGTTCAGGTTCTAGAACAACATATGCTCCATCTAGACGTCATCTCTTTCAGGGAAGACCCTGCATTTTTCAACAAGATAATGCCAGACCACATTCTGCAGCAATCACAACATCATGGCTACGTAGGAGAAGGATCCGGTACTGAAATGTCCAGCCTGCAGTCCAGATCTTTCACCTATAGAGAACATTTGGTGCATCATAAAGAGGAAGGTGCAACAAAGAAGGCCCAAGACGATTGAACAGTTAGAGGCCTGTATTAGACATGAATGTAGAGCATTCCTATTTCTAAACTTGAGAAACTGGTCTCCTCTGTCCCCAGACGTCTGTTGAGTGTTGTAAGAAGAAGGGGGGATGCCACACAGTGGTAAAAATGGACTTGTCCCAACTTTTTTGGGATTTGTTGATGCCATGAAATTTTGAAACAACATATTTTTCCCTTAAAATGATACATTCTCTCAGTTTAAACTTTTGATCTGTGATTTGTGTTCTATTCTGAATAAAATATTAGATGTTGGCACCTCCACATCATTGCATTCAGTTTTTATTCACAATTTGTTTAGTGTCACCTTTTTTGGAATCCAGTTTGTAAACTGAACTTTATCAGGGTATATGCAGGAATAATGAAGTTAATTTCAATACCTTTTCAAGACTTTTTAAAGACCTTCCAAAATAAATTCAAGACCTTATCGTCACTTTGTTTTATTAAGCAACAAATCTTTGATTTACAAAACTGCTGTTGTTTTCAATTAAATCCGTGAATCTCAAACCTACAACAGAACTGAGATACAGTGGAAAGAAAAAAGTTCAAAAGAAGAAACTGAACCACGACTAGGTTTAAGAAAATATAGCTTAGGTTACAACAAGACTCGTAGCTATTTTAAAGTAACTTGGTTGAACAATGGCGAATAAGAAATAAACACGGTTATTCTCGGCGACAGGCCTCAGCCATTCTTGAAAATCAGGCATCTCCAACCAGGAGTCCGAAAACTTGCATTTACCCATTGTTCTCACGGTCTCGCGGCAACTTATTCGAACACACAGACTCAACTTGGAGATAAAGCAGCATGCGCACAAGATAGGCCTAGCCGTAAAGGCTGTTGTAACCTGACACTCTAAATTTGTGCGAAGCAGTTTCCGAATCCTCCACGGTGAGGAAAACAAATATTAGTCATACATACTTTTTGCTGTCAAATTATTTAAAGCTAGAATAACAGCAAAAAATAATAATACCACATCAAATCGCTTTCAAGACTTTTTAATACTTTAAGACCCTTAATTTTCCCAAAATTGATTTATCAACTTTTAATAACTTTCAAGACCCTGCATATACTCTGTTTATACAGGTGCTGCTCATAAAATTAGAATACAGTATCATGAAAAAGTTTATTTCATTAATTCCATTCAAAAAGTGAAACTTGTATATTATATTAACTCATTACACAAAGACTGGTATATTTCAGATGTCAAAGTCAAAGTCAACTTTATTGTCAAAACTGCAATATGTACAGGACATACACAGGATTGAAATTGCATTTCTCTCTCAGCCCTCGGATGTTTATGTCTTTTAATGTTGATGATTATAACTGACAACTAATGAAAACCCCAAATTCAGTATCTCAGAAAATTAGAATTTATTAAAAAATATATACCGTATACCGTTTATATATTTTTAAAGAAATGTTGGCTAACTGAAAAGTATGAGCATGTACAGCATCAATACTTATCGTATTTTCCACCTGATAACTCGCACCTTTCTATAAGTCACTTTGTCCAATTATTGACAATAAATTGGAAAAATCCATAAACATGTCGCACCTTTATTGAAGTCGCATCTATCATGCGTCACCACTACGCGACGCGTCAGCGCATCATTTGCCCTGTTGAAAATGGCTGCCACAGAAGCATGCACAAAATAACTTTTAAAGGGGACCACATATTCAAAATTCACTTTTTAATGGTTTTATTACTCAACTTTGGGTATTTACTTCATAAAAAAACAGTCCTAAGGCCAAATAAATGCACCCAGTGGTTTATTTACTCTAAGTAGATTTATTTATCTTTGATAAATACACTTCGTTTCCCACTTCCTGCGGTTTGTGACGTCACAAACCGCAGCCAACCACCTCAAACCTGAGTCCAGCCCCTCACCTAGCAACCCCTGGTGATGCTCCACCCACTTCAGTATTAAACACATGACTGTTGTTTTTCATGATTTCATCTCATCTTTTGTTTATATGTTCTTAATTTCATGTGTACAGCACTTTGTTGCAGCTGTGTTTTTTTTAAATGGCTTTATAAATAAAGTATAATTGTTATTTTTATGTTTTAGTTCAATTTTTAGTGTATTTGCGATCGCTCCCAACGCGCAGCCGGCAAAAATTAAACGAGCGGACCCCCGGCGTAGGGACCGGCGGCAACGGGACACTGCTTCTGGCGCGATGGAGCGGAGCTTCAACTGTACAGCCTCGCAGCAGCCTCGCAGCAGCGAGGACCTTCTCCTTACGGATTAATTTACGGGAGACACTTGGTGAACTTTGTGTTGTCTTGACTGGAACAGCGATAACTCCCAAAATCTCCGCGTGCAACGAGCGGAGCTGGCGAACACCGGAAGAGGAACAAGCTAACATTAGCATCGGATTCGGGTGGTCTCATGCTAAAAGGAGCAGCAAATTGCGGCGCGCTCAGACGGGTTTCGGTAAGTTATCTTAAGCTAGCACTAACAGTAAGTCAAATGAGTAATAAAAAAAGAGCTAATTTTAAAACAACAACACATTACAGATACTGGCTGTTACAGAGGGCGTAAACAGATCGTTGAAGGGCGTGGACTTCAAGAAACCGGTCGTTCAAAACGAAAGTTAAAAATGGCAGAATTAAAAAGGGTATAATTAATTATCTAAGAATTATTTTGTGTATTAAAATGAATTAATATTGTCAAGATAGCACACAGACATAACATAAAAATTTTAAAGACCTATATGTGGTCTCCTTTAACTAGATTAACACGGTAAAAACAATTATTTGTCTGCTGAAAATTATAGCAAGCTTAGCTAAACCGTTCTTTAATAAATTCACGTAATGGTCAAATCTGCTGGATTTAAATTGTTTCGCTTTGACGTCTTCCAAACGATCGCGCGCTACGAAAATAAATTCCAAATACAGGTGATCCCCTACCTACGACTCCATCGACCTACGGCCGCCCGGACCTACGAACGTATCATATTTAATAAAAATATGAAATTACTGTATTAAAAAAAAAATATATATATATATATATATTTTTTTGTGTTTAAATGTTCTTAATTTCATGTGTACATCACTTTGTTGCAGCTGTGGTTGTTTTAAAGGCTTTATAAATAATAATTATGATAAAAATGATCATTTCTGATCATTTTTGTCATGATTGCGCAATCTTGGGCAGCAAGAAGTAGGTCTTCAGTTTACACGGTCACAAATTAATGTAGAACACCGGACGCCATTTTAGGTTCAGTCACGGGGGTCTCCGGTCACAAATTAATGTAGAACACCGGACGCCATTTTAGGTTAGCTGCCGGGAGCCGGCCTTTGAAGACTGGTGACCAGGATCGCATCATATGGATTAATTACTAGCTGGAATCGCTCTGTGAGCTCTGTGGACGTCTCAGGCTGGAGCAGCAGCTGCAGATTGATCGCCGATCGCGCCGCTCCAACACCAGCTCATGGCCTGGCTAGCAGAAGCTAACACAGGCCTCGAGCAGCTGCCGTGGTTCGCTCGCCGGCCGCCGCGCTGCTCGGCCCGACAACAATCAACGCATGGCAACCTAAGATGTCGGCTTTGACCATCTCAAAGTAAGAAATTATATTTTTATTTATTCTGTAAATGTGAATAGCAATGTTTAACATTACAGTACACTACTGTACATGCTTAAATGTGTGCGCGGCGCTCGTTAGCGGTATTTCCGCGGCCTACGAACGGAATAAGGACCTACGAACGGGATGCTATTTTCACCCCCTAACTACGGCAGAATCGAACTGCGAACAGTTCTTATGTCCCAAACTCGTACGTAAGTAGGGGGTTTGCTGTAAATCTTATATTAGCTCAAACAACTCCAACAGCTAACAGTTTGTAAATGACCACCAAATAATTACTTTCTGCCAGTTTAAAGAAAATCCGCCATGCGGTTTATGAGCTATTTAGATAAACAGTAGTCGGAAAAACAACGAAGCTAGCCGCGACACATTTACACCCATAAAACATCGAATTTTATCTCAAACAATTCCAACAGCTAACAGTTTGTAAATGACCACCAAATAATTACTTTATCTGTTTAAAGAAAATCTGCCATGTGGTTTATGAGCTATTTAGATAAATAGTAGTCGAAAAAACAACGAAGCTAGCCGCGACACATTTACGCCCATAAAACATCAAATTTTATCTCAAACAATTCCAACAGCTAAAAGTTTGTAAATGACCACCAAGTAATTACTTTCTGTAAGTTTAAAGAAAATCTGTCCTGTAGATCATGAGTTATTTATCTAAATAGTACGCGTTTACGGTAGCTAACCTCTAACAAACAACAATGCTAAATCGAATTTTAGCTCTAAACATCTCCTACAGCTAAAAGTTTGTAAATGTCCACCTAGTAATTACTTTCTGTAAGTTTAAAGAAAATCTGTCCTGTGGTTTCGTAGTTCATACCTCCAGAGCAGGAGGCCGGGCAGCGACAGTGTGTTTCCGACCAGAGGAGGCTGCCGTCGGACACATGAGCTTGAAACGGTCAGTGGACTCTCTGGAAGTGTCAGAGCTCCAGAGTAGGAGGCCGGGCTGCGACAGTCAGTCCGACTAGAGGAGGCTGCCGTCGGACACATGAGGTAGGAACGGTCGGTGTACCCTAGCGGACAAAAGTGGTACTGCACCCCTAGCGGCTGAAAGTGGTACTGCACCATTTTTTGCCAAAATGAAAAACGGTCATATCTGAGCAAAAAATTAGTCTACAAATATGGGGGGGGGATCTATAAACAAGTCTCACCTCTCAATTAGTCACAGGGCATGCAAATCAGGCAAAAAGGTGCGACTTATAGACCAGAAAATACGGTAGTTGTTGCTCCTTTTGCCTGGATTACTGTAGCGATGTAGCGTGGCATGGAGTCGATCAGTCTGTGGCACTGCTCAGGTGTTATGAGAGCTCGGGTTGCTCCGATAGGGGCCTTCAGCTCTTCTGAATTGATGGGTCTGTTGTATCACATCTTCCTCTTCACAATACCCCATAGATTGTCTATGGGGTTAAGGTCATGCGAGTTTGCTGGCCAATTAAGAACAGGGTCATGAACATGGTCCTTAAACCAGGTACCGTACTGGTATCTTTGGCACTGTGTGCAGGTGCCAAGTCCTGGTGGAAAATGAAATCGATATCTCCTTAAAGTTGGTCAGCAGCAGGAAGCAGGAAGTCTAAAACTTCGTGGTAGATGGCTACATTAACCTTGGACGTCACAAAACACAGCGGACTAACACCAACAGATGACATGGCACCCCAAACCATCACTGACTGTGGAAACTTGACACTGGACCTCATGCAACGTGGATTCTGTGCCTCTCCTCTCTTCCTCCACACCAGGAGGCTGGCCTGGTTACGTATGTTGCGGGAGTTTCAGAGACACTGAGACGTTTATTTTCTAAACACAACGTCCCAGTGGCTGGTGAAGATTCTCAGTCGTCCAGGACATGATAAAATCAAAAAAGGCGTTCAATACAGAACGTCCCAGTGGCTTTTAAACCCCAAAATACATTACAGCAAAAACTGGTTCATCCCAAAGATCCAGTCCCCCGGCACAAACAGAGTAATATTGTGTATGCTGTTCAGTGTCAGGAGGGCTGTGATCAGTCTTATATCGGGGAAACTAAACAGCCACTGGCCAAAAGGATGGCCCAGCACAGAAGATCAACATCATCAGGTCAGGACTCTGCGGTCTACACTCATCTCCAGGCCAGCGGTCACTCTTTCAGGGATGAAGATGTTCACATCCTTGATAGAGAGGAACAATGGTTTGAGAGAGGAGTAAAGGAGGCCATCTTTGTGAAAAGAAACCGTCCATCATTAAACAGGGGTGGAGGCCTCCGGGTTCAACTGTCCCCCTCTTACAATGCTGTTATTGCTAGTATCACTCAGCCCTCTGTGAATAGCAAACAACCATCAGGGTGCTAACGATCCATCGTTAGGCTGATGGTCCTCCTTGATCATGTGAGCAGCTGGTTTCGGCTGTCATCAGCCAACTGGTTGATCCACTGTGAGAGGGTGCTATTTATAAGACTGAGCTGAATACAGCACCTCAGACTGAGGAAGTCTTTCGGACGAAAGACGAAACGTTTCTACAATTTTTTTTGCTTTTTTTAATGTCCAGAGGACCAGACTATTCATGCTTTTTTTAGACATGTCTAGCATATGTCTGAGCATGGTGGTTCTTAAAGCACCGACTCCAGCTGCAGTCCACTCTTTAGCCGTTTTCGCATTTGCCGGCCCTCCCCGGTCCCGCTCGTCTCTGGTTGGCCCAGAGCCAGCTCTGGCCCGCCCTCGTTGATTGCGCACTGTCCGGAGAGCAAGCCTTGAAGTGGGTGGGGTATTCACTTGACGTGGGTGGGCAGTTCTTACCGAAAAGCTCAGAATGCGAATTTTTGGAAAAAACGAAATAAATACTGAGTTTTCATGTGTTTTTTCACTACAGTTAGCAAGTTAAGCATATAAACACACGTTTCCGATCATTTTTATGCACTCAAATCACAGGGTTGCTGGACTTCAGTTACCCCAGTATCAACTCTAAATTTAGACATTTCACATATTCACTTATAAAGAGAGGAAAAATTATAAGAATACTGATACCAATCCTATCACATTATGCTATTAGCATGCATCACCCCAGCTATTACGATCTAAGACCAAGTTCTAGTTTTAGCGATTGACTCAAAACAAAGATGTCCCAAGCTGACACAACACAATGGTCGGTTAGCCAAACACAAACGCATTATTGAAGCATTTGTTGTTTGTTGGAACCAAACTTTAACACCAGTTCCTCAAAGGAGGAGAAGCTTTCATTGATGACCGTTCTAGATGGATATTTTTCCCAGTGTATAGCAGCAAGTCCTGTACTATGACGGAGCCAGAGGGACTCACCAATAATTGAACAGCCGTCAGGTCATAGCTTATTTAAATCGATAAACTTCTCCTCTCATTACCATGTTTCCATGAGAAGCATAAAATCCATATGTTGTCCAGGGAAGAATTCATGAAGAAAAAATGATTTATTCTAGACAGAGTGAGCATTGAGCAAGCCAATCTGGACCGAAGGCAGCAAGT
>JBBPBX010007398.1:11711-24449 GCA_038048925.1 Garcialebias charrua
TAATAACAATAATAATGATAAATCCAACTCTTTGTTTTTAGACATCTTTTTTTTTTTAATTCAACCTTTATTTAGGCAGGTTAATCTCATTGAGCCTCGAGGACTCATTTACAAGAGAGACCTGTCTACAAACTAAAGAATGATGACAACAGCAACAGTAGATTTTCCTTGAACTATCAACAATAGACAAACATAAGAGAGAAATACAGATTTTTTTAAGAAGTTAAAACAAAGATGTCAAAGTAGCAAAACTGACAGATTATAAGGTAGATGTAGAAAATCAAAAACAGGAACATGTCTGCATTGGTTTTTTGCCAGGATTCCAACAGATTATTAAAGCCATTTAGAGAGGCTTTAAGAATCTGTTGGAATCCTGGCAAAAACCAATGCAGACATGTTCTTGTTTTTGTTATCTTCACATAAATAAACAGATATAGTATTTCATGGAGAGATTGCTTGTTTTTAAGATGAACAACATAACTTTTTATCCCTAAATGTAACTGAAATCATATGGATCCAAGCTCATTGTGGAGCTTCTTATCTGACAAAATAAAAAATAAAAAAAACATTATGACAATTTTTTTACAAGCCAAGATAAAAGTTTTATGATAACACCAGAGTTACAAACCAGACTTACTGGGTCACTGCCATCTATTTGGACTTTTAGCTCTTTTCTGTTCCTCTTTTAAATGGCCACGTGCATCTGCGGAGGCACCGGCTGGAAAGCTTCATGTAGCTGCGTCACTGCCATCCATCGGAACTTTTAGTTATTTTATGTCCCTCTTTTAAATGGCCGTCGTGCATGTCCACTGACGCAGCGGCTGGAAAGCTTCAGGTGTGTCTGGCAGTAGTCCAGCTGGACTTTTTTGTACGTCTTTTAATCAGTCGGTCAGCGTGGCTGGTGGTGATCGGATCATCAGCTGAGTGCGTCTGCTGACGCAATCACAATACCGACACCAACCTACCCCCCCAACCCCGGTTCAGCAGCACATTATTTTGGCTCAGGCTTATGCCGTGTTAGAAATGACAGCTCTACCACCCACTGTTTTTAGTTTTATTTTATTTAATCCAACATGTGGGATTGGGTGGAATAGGGCTGGGAACAGTGAGTGGGGGGTAGTGTGACTAGTCGACTTAAAATATAAACACTTGTGAGAGGTCCTAGAATTGACTAGTCGATTGGTCGATGGGTCTATTCAACCCTAGCCTGGTTAAAACCACACCCTTGTCCTTCACTTCGCTTTGTACTAAGGTCTGGGATTTCTCCCATAGACAACGATTTCTCCGGTCGATTTTTGACCGGACCAATCAGAGAACAGAAGGCGGAGTTTTGTTAGTTTAGCCTGGCGAGGTCCAGGCTATCAGATAAATAGCTCAGAAACCACTCGGTGGATATTTTTTCTGCTACCAGTGTGTAATTATATGGCTCTAATTTACTGACTGTTGGCCTAGATGAAACATTTGAGATAAAATTCGATTTTTTATCATTTATTTTCGTAGCGCACCCGAGGCTGTTTGGAAAATGTCAAACCGAAACTATTTAAATCCAGCAGATTTGACCATTTCGTGAATTGATTTAGGAACTGTTAAGCTCAGGAACACTTCTGATATAACGTCAGCTAAGAAATATATTTTTTCTCAGCAAAGAAATAATAGTTTTTTACCTTGTTTTCATGAAAATTCCTTCGTGGCGGCAGCCATTTTAACTGACGACGTCAGTCGACGTCGTTCAAAACTCCGCCTTCTGTTCTCTGATTGGTCCGGTCAAAAATCGACCGGAGAAATCGTTGTCTATGGGAGAAATCCCAGACCCTAGTACAAAGCGAAGTGAAGGACAAGGATTTGGTTTTAACCAGGCTAATTCAACCCCTACATACCATACATACCATACCATACCATACCATATCATACCAAACCATACCATACCATACCATACCATACCATACCATACAAGCTTTATTTATAGAGCCTTTTCAACACCCACAGGACCAACATGTTGTACACATAATAAAAAAATCATACAATCAGTTAATAAAAGCAATTAAGATGATTAAAAGTCAACATTTCAGATGGTGTCAAAGGTCCGGGAGAAGAAATGGGTTTTAAGAAGGGATTTGAAAACAGATAGGGAAGAGGCCTGTCTGCAACTCGGACAGACAGGGCGGGGCAAGTCCATTTAGAGCACATTATGTCAAAGTCAAGGCCCGCGGGCCAGATCCGGCCCGCAAATTAATTATTTATGGCCCCCTGGATGATATTTAATTACTATTAGAAATGGCACGCAGGCCACAGCCGCTGTCCGCTGGTGTTTTGCATGCACCAACACTACATTCCCCACAATGCAATGGTAGTAGGGGTGGGGTCGATCTGATCCGGAGTCGTGTCTCATGAACCCAACGTAATAAGACCCACCTCACGTCACATTCAGGAAATCCATAGTTTGCAGCCAGCTACATCATGCGGACTGAGTGAGTAGCACTTTAGCTAACAGCTAGCCAACTTTTCATGTCCGCTGTGTGGAAGTATTTTACACTAAACACCACAAGACAGCAACGTGCAATGTCTGCAGAGCCATAGCGCCACATTAAACCGCGGTCAAGTTAGTTTTACGTTGGATATTTGAGCTCTGTGGCTTCAGCGGGACACCACTCTCACTGAACCGAAACATGGAGAGTGACAGCGGCCAGCTGCGCCCAGTTCGACCCGCTGTCTGACTGTCTCGTAGGAGGGACAGGCTGAGAGCGGCTGACCGAAATCAGAGTGCCCACCCCGGATTGAACAATAAAAACACACCGCTGAAGCCACGGAGCTCAAATGTTCACCAAGAAGTTGCTAAACTTCATCATAATTAATGACCAACAGCTATCAGCTGTAGAAAATGAAGGCTTTCGCAGCTTGATACTTGCAGCCAACAGTAAACAATCATAAAAAAGCATATTAATTAAAAATCACAAGAAAACTGTATAAAAAAACAAATCATAAGCAGCTGCATTATAAAACAATGTAAAATACTAAAAGCAGGAACATGTCTGTGTTGATTTATGCCAAGAGCTTGACAGATGTAAAGCTATTTGTATTTAATTAATTTATTCATTAATTTAAAAGAGACAAAATAAAACAAATTCATCAAAAAGAAAACACTGAATGAAAAGAGTGCAGAAAGAAGAAAAAAAATCTTATATCACCCCCTTATAATGAACATTGAACCAGTCCGGCCCTTGGCTTGTAGCAAATTTGTTTTTTGGCCCTCAGTGTATTTGATTTTGACATCCCTTATTTAGAGCTTTAAAAGCAAATAAAATAATTTTTAAATGAATCCTAAATGTACATGCAGCCAGTCCAGGGAGACTAAAACAGGAGAAATGTGGTCAAACTTTCATGTGCCAGTTCAAAGCTGTGCAACATCATTCTGTACCTTTTTAAGCTGAGAGATACACGAGTCATTGAGTCCTGTATAGAGTACATTACAGTAGTCCAGCTGAGTGGTCACAAATGCATGAACTACTGTTTTGAAATGCCGCTGAGAAAGAATCAGCTTTACTTTAGCCAGCTGCCTCAGATGAAAAAAAAAAAAACTAGATTTAACAACTGTTCTCAAGTGATTTTTTAAACTTTAGTCCAGCATCGATTTTGACCCCTAGGTGTGTATAGTTGGCCTGATGTACTGAGCCGAGGAACCAACATCTACATTGAGAGTCTGGCGTCCAAGCTTTTCAATAGTGTGAATGCTTTGTAAACATTGACATGGTTAATTTGTATCTTCTGGAAGGAATGTATTTTAAGTCTGGATCCAACGATGTTCAGTCAGGTCATCTGGATGGTTTCTTTTTTTTGTTTTTTGTTTTTTGCTGAGATGTTTTATCCTTCATCCAAAGGACTTCCTCAATATGAAGAACCACCAAATAAATCAAACAACATACTCCATAGTGGAAAAAAAACAAAAGTGCTTGCTGGTGGTAAGGTTTTTCCAATACAGGTGGTCCCCGACTTACGAACGAGTTCCATTACTACGCACCGTTCGTAAGTCGAAAATTCGTAAGTTGGAACCACACGAGCCGCCACTGATACACGTACATGTACGGTAATGAACAGTTACCAAGTTACCAAGCACTTCGCCTATCCTAACACAGCTACATAATTATCAAAAAACACTTACAGTCCAGGGCTAAAAATAAAAATTTAATTTCTTACTTTGAGCTGGTCAAGCATGTCTCGTCTTTTTGCATGTTAGCTTTTGCACGTCCGAGCTCCGCAACTTCGAGCTGCTTCACGCGGCCCAAACTGTTTACAGGAAGGACTGTTAGCATGTTAACTCCATACATTTGGAGCCAGAAAAAGAGTTATTAACTTACTGAAAGCCGTTTCTCCGTGGCGTCCATCCAAATCAAGCCTCTCCGCATTAACATGTTAGCCCCGCCATTAGCAGCGCCCATTAGTGTTAGCCCCGCCAAGGCTGACGCAGCTGTTTGTCCGCGTTTTCGCATTTTAGCTCGGTGTCCAGACAACATCTTAGGCTGCCAGGCGGACATGGAGGCGAGCTCCCGCCACCGCCCATCAGCTCCGTGTCCCCGGTGGGGCGTTAGCATCCAACCGTCCATCCTACAGCAAGGCTTGTTAGAATGTTAGCTCGTTGCTACTCCGGTCCGGCTCGCTGTCTGCTGCTTCACGCGGTCATCAGGGTCGTTTTGCTTCGCCCATCCGTTCCTCCACAAAACCACAGTTCAGCTCCAGATCATGTATCAAGCGCAGGAACCTCTGATCGGACAAAGCCGGCTGCCAAGGCTGGAGCTACGAGGCTGGAGCTAACTGGCTAAGGCTAAACTCGTGGGCACTGCCGAAAACTGACTGCCGAAAACTGGCAGAAACTGTCGGAAACTGTCACAAACTTGGTAGATCGGCTTAAAAATTATGTAATAATAATAATAATACTTTATTTATAAAGCCATTTAAAACAACCACAGCTGCAACAAAGTGCTGTACACATGAAATCAAGAACATTTAAACACACAATTTTTTATTTACTATTATTATAAATAAATAAAAAATCATATTTTTATTAATATGATGCGTTCGTAAAGTTGGAACGTCGTAAGTCGAAGCCGTCGTAAGTTGGGGACCGCCTGTATATGGAGTATGCTGTTTGAATCAGTTTTATTTGGTGGCTCTTCATATTGAGGAAGTCCTTTGGATGAAGGACGAAACATCTCAGCAACAAAAACAAAAAAAGAAAGAAAGGAACTATCCAGATAACCTGAGTGAACATTAATGGATTGTATACCTGGATTATTGAGCATAAACTTTGTTGTCAATCTGGATATACGTGCTGGTCTGAGCAGCCCAGTTCTCACCTCGTTCTACAGGTGTGCAGTGGAGAGCATCCTGTGCTCCAGCATCAACGTGTGGCATGGAGGCTGCACAGTTGAAGAGAGGAAAGCTCTGCAGAGAGTGGTGAAGGCTGCACAGAAGTCTGTTGGAGTCAGTCTCCCCACCATCACAGACATTTACACCTCCAGATGCAGGAAAAGAGCCACCTGCATCATGAAAGACCTCACTCACCCAGCACACTCACTCTTTGCCCCACTCCCCTCAGGACGGAGGTTGAGGAGCATCAAGTGTAGAACCACTAGACTGAGGAACAGCTTCTACCCTGAGGCTGTTAGACTCATGAATAAATAAAAATAAAATAAAATAAACACTGCAAAATATCACATCATACTGATGCTGATCTGTTTTCTTGTTGCTGTGTTCATCTGTGACCATCTGCTCATACAAACTCATGTTCGTGCTGCTGTTTATTCCCACTATATTAGGCTTAGTGTATTACTAGTTGATGTTTTTCTTAGTTAGTTCTAGATGTTATTACTGTTTTTATCTTTCATCTGTTGTTGGATGTAACTGGGACCTCGTGTACATAATCTCGTTTTCATCACATGTACCACATGCGGTGCAAATGACAATAAAGACTCTCTGACTCTGATATTTAGCACTTTGAGATTTTCATTAATGAAAAGTGCGTTATAAATTGAATTCATTATTATTATTATTATATTTTAGCCTGAACATGCGAAATCACATTAAGAAAAAGATGATGATCTTTGAGTTCTGGAACAAAAAACTTATAAAGGACATACTGTACCTGTAAATAGGATTACCGTAGGTTTTATTTAAGTCCTACAATGTCTTTGAATTCTGTTCAGTTTTGTCATCTCTAACTTTGGGACACACTGACTGTGTATCGTAGAACCATGCTGTGTTTCAGGCATGTCAGCAGGAGCTCGGCCCGTCCATTCCCATGTCAGAGGCAGCTGTGTGACAGGAGGACGCGTAAAAACACGACAGCACGCAAGTGTGAGCAAGTGCCAGAAGTAGGAGGGAGCGTTTACTCTGGCAGAGGTGTGAAACACTCTGCTCGTCTGGCCTGGAGGCTATCAGAAGGTCCGAGTGAAATGATTTCTCCAGATCACCTACATTTGTTGTTTAACAAAAGTTACCACAAAAAATAAAAAGCACTTGGCTAGTCGCTGTTTTCTGCTACAATAAAAGAACATCAAAATCTCAATAAACTCATGTGCTGGTTCCAGTTTGGAGGAGAGAGCAGTGTTTTGGTCCTCTGAGATATTTGTTCAGATTTTCTGCCAGTGTCACACTTTTCCATCGAGACAAAATTTAGTGTCTACCTCTGGCTGACCTCTTTGGTCCCAGCAATGTTTCACACCTGGTGTGCAAAATGTGGACGCCAGCCTGCTTCCTCTCCCACTGAAACACACACACACACGCATCAACACACACACACACACACACACACACACACACACACACACACACACACACACACACACATCAACACAGGGAAGCTGACAACAAACCAAACATCACCACACACGTTCGATAGAAATAACTCTAAAAAGACACTGTATCTGACAACCCCTCGCTGACTTTCATTTGACCTTCATAGAGGCTCAGCAGTCACTGAAACCTGATGTTTTAGTCAAGTTTAATTCACTCAGCAGCCTATGGGGTGCCGTTTGTAAAGTTACACAGTCAAAAATTAACAGCAATATTTTGGTTTATTTAGCCTTTAATAAGAAAAAAATTGTTAGTTTTTTCCAAAGTCGTGTTTTCACCATATTATTCAAATATCAATATTTATTTTACAAACTAAATACTTAAATAGTTAGTGAACTACATATTTAGGTGTATATTAAATATTTAATTTCCTAGCTAAATATTTAATTTCCAAACAAAATATGGAAATTAAATGTTTGGTTTTGAAAATAGATATAGCTGGGCGATTAAATACTTAAGTTACACCTAAATATTTAGTTTACTAACTAAATATTTAACTTGCAAGTTAAGCATTTAGCTTGTAAACTAAATATTTTGCTTGTAAATTAAATATTTAGTTTGGAACTATGACATTTATAAATGTATGAATAACATGGTGAAAATATGACTTTTTTTAGTTAAGCACTTTGGTCACCATCACCATGGTAGTGTAAAGTGCTATAGAAATAAATAAATTAAATGAATGAATTAATGAAAAAACAAAATCCTATTTTTTTTTTTTTACAAATACTGTACTGATGTAAATTTTTGACTGTGTAACGTTACAAACGGCACCCCATAGCACTCATTTCATCTGCATCTGCATATACATATTACAATTTATCCTTCCTGTTTATTTTAAACACAGATGTGTTATTTTTCCACATCAGAGACTTTTAAAGGTCGTTACAGTAAATGTCACTGCTCATGTGAAAAATCTGCTTTTTTCTTTGCTCCGCAGTGCTGAGCTCCATCAAACCTAATAAGATACTTTGCATAAACTTAGCAGCTGCTGGTTTAAAACTAAAATAAAATAAATTGTAATCGCATTTTAAAAGATTGGAAGATTTAGCACATTTCTTTTAACCTTAGAAAATTGAACTACAGTATAGGAAGCTGGCATCGCCACGTTGACTGGAACATTGATCAGAGTTGGATTTTCTTTTTTAATTTTGTTCAATGAGCTGTGAAAACTGTATAATCTTCTATTAGCAATCATGTTGCAACTATGCAAGGTGTTGTAACAATTATAATTTTGTATCAGCTGGTCCAGATGACCCAACTGAGAATCATTGGATTTGGTACCTGGATAACTGTGGATGAACTTTGTTGCTCAGTTAGCATCTTCAGTGGTTTTATAAACTGCTTATGAAATGTAACTTTGATATTATTTAATTTAGACTCAATAGATTACATGACAAATGGGAACACCGCCATTTATACTTTAATGTAACTGATCCTGATTGAAATACAACATGTTCAACTTGCACAAAGTCTCAGCTTGTTTTAGTGATAAATGGGCTGCCAAACAAATTTAAAGGTGAGTTGTGGGATTTTTGGTTTTTATCCTCATCAACTCTCTGCTGTTCAATGTGTGTGAGAGAAATGCTGCCGTTGACGCTTGACCCAAATGTGAGCATCAGCAGTTTTTCCTGTGCATGTGGCTCAAATACTATTTAAACAAGAAAAACAGAGATCAACTCCAGCCACAGGAGGACCTCAACAAGACAGGCAGTCCATAAATACACATGTGTGTATGTGAACAGGCATTCATTGTTGCTCAGGTCTCAGGTGTGGTAAGACATTGTCATTGATGTCCCAGTTTTAGCACTGTACTATCAAGACTCTCTGAATCACCTGCAGAGGTGACCTGAAGTCATATCTTATGGTTCGTCCCTCCCACCCTGATGTCCTGAGTGATGCTGGTTTGACTCCTCACAATAGTAAACTGGTCCTCTCTTCTCAGTGCCATCCAGTGCAAACACAGCGATCCTCTGTGGTAAAGCAGAACTGAGGTTCATTGATGAATATGATACAACATAACTCATCATCCATCCATGGCTCTTGGCTGTGGCACCACTTCCAAGGAGCTGTCTCTGCTCTGATGATGAGGCAGACTACCGTACTTTTCGGCATATAAGACGCTGTTTTTTTACTCATTTGAATGTCCTGCGGCTTATATGCCGAAGCATCCTATTTATGGATTTTTCCCCATATTTTTAGACCAATTTTTGGCTCTGATATCGCCGTTTTTCATTTTGGCCAAAAAAATGGTGCAGTACCACTTTTGTCCGCTAGGGGGCCACTTCCAGAGAGTACACAGACCGTTTCTAGCTCATGTGTCCGAAAAAAGCATCCTCTGCTCGGACTGACTCTGTCGCTGCCCAGCCTCCTGCTCTGGAGGTAGCTACTATTAGCTGTGTTTTTTAGCAAGATAACTCATAAACCACAGCGCGGATTTTCTTGAAACTTACAGAGAGTAATTATTTGGTGGTCATTTACAAACTGTTAGCTGCAGAAGATGTTTAGAGCTTGAAAAAAATCGCTCTTTTAGCTTTGTTGTTAGCGGTATAATACCGCAAACAGATACCTACTGTTTAGATAAACAGCTCTTAAACCACTCGACGGAAATTTTTTAGGCTTTCATAGTGTAATTATATGGGTTTCATTTACAAACTGTTGACCTGTATAAGACATTTGAGATCAAATTCAATTTTTTATTCGTTGTTTAGAGACGGAATCGTCTCGCTAGCTTCGGTTTTATTTCCGTTTATATTGTTATAAATCATAAACCACTTGGCAATTTTATTTAGCTTACAGAGTGTAATTATATGTGTTTTCATTTGCAAACTGTTGACCTGTATAAGACATTTGAGATAAAATTCTATTTATTTATAATTTATTTTAGTAGCGCACGAGACTGTTTGGAAGAAGTCAAACCGAAACAATTTAAATTCAGCAGATTTGACCATTTCGTGAATTAATTAAGGAACGGTTAAGCTCAGGAACCCTTGTGCTATAATGTCAGCTAAGAAATATATTTTTCTCAGCAAAGAAACAATTGTTTTTACCATGTTAATCTCGTAAAGTCCTTCCGTGCTGGCTCGCTTCTGCCATTTTCAGCAGGGCAAATGAGGCGCTGACGCGTCGCGTAGCGGTGACGCATAATAGATGTGATTTATAGGGCGAAGCGGCTTATTTATGGATTTGTACAAATTATTCCCAATAATTGGGCAAAGCGGCTTATACACAGAAGCGTCTTTTCCGCCGAAAAGTACGGTACACATGGGGCTGTGCACCCGTAGTGCAGTTGATGCTATTTGTTAAGACACGGTGTATGATGACACAGACTGTAGTAAAGAGTGCAATACCTGTGTTTGGATGGCAGCCACAGATGCTATTGAGATCTGCAAGGTGTGGTGCACAATGCAAGGTGTGGTGCACAAGACAATCAGCCTCCTTTGGTGTGGCCTCTTACGGGTGAACAGAACCTTCACGACGTATGTGGGTGCCCTCGTGTCCTCACTGGTTCCCACATCAGGCCTCTGTGACATCTGTTGTGGAGTGCAACCACCTGGCTTTGTTGTGTTCTGTAATGCATCTACTCTTTGAGACTGGTGACCGACACTTGCTGTTTTGATTGTGAAATGCACCGGCAACTGCCTGATAATGCTACGACTGCACAAAGGTTCACTATGTAATTTCTGGAGAATGCTGGGACTTAGAAAAATTTTCAGCAGGTAAAAGCATTCTGCCACAGTCCGTGCTTCTGTTTAACTTGAGTTCTTCAGCTCCGCCTCCTGCTGAATGCCCGCTCGGAGCCGCTTCAATATTCTGTGATTATATGTTAATAAAATGTTTTAAAAAATTAAAATAAGACCATGAATCACTGGTCCTACAACACAAAAACACCCTGAAATCAGCAGAGGTTCACGCAGCAACGTTGGACATGATTTAATTCGCTCGTGACTTCCTCGTTTCTGTCAGTGGAGGAATGGAATTTCTGGAATGCTCCACCTCCTCTGCATGTCCTGTCTGCACTGCAAAGTTCTGTGATTATATGTTAATAAAACGTTCTAAAAAATATAATAACACCATGAATCACTGGTCCTACAACACAAAAACACCCTGAAATCAGCAGAGCTTCACGAAGCCACGTTGGACATGATTTAATTCGCTCGTGACTTCCTCATTCCTGTCAGTGAAGGATGAAGCGATCACTTGACTTTTGGCAAAAAAACAAAACAAAAGTCCAGCTCTGGGATGAAGAAGGGATATTTAATACATTTGTGTCACATACAAAACAGTCCTGCATCGCTTTGCAATCCTTTGAATGAGAATGTGCGCGGCGCTGGGGCTGGGACAGGCGGGGGCGTGGGTTGGGGCGTGACAAACAACTCTGTTTTTATTGGCTGGTCATTGTCCGGGTCACTTTTCAGTGTTTTTATAAATGCTGATAGAGAAGCAAGGGGACTATAGTTTTTTTCAGAGATTACTTTGTCTAACATCAGTCTGTCAGTAGATAGTGACAGAGTGAAGAAATATGTTAAAAATATATTGTTAGAAAAGTTACAGACTACATTACAAAGTTACATAGTGCAGCTTTAAGATACAGTCACTTATGCCTGCTGTCACACAATCTATACGGGCCAGATCCTTACAAATCAAATGATTCACATGCCCCTCCCTGGCTTGTGGATCAAAACACATCCAAATTGGACCAGTCCTTCTGGCTGCTTGACTCTTTTCTCAATGAGTATATATTTAAACCATACAGGTAGTCCTCGACTTACGACGCCCCCGACTTACGACGTTTCGGTCTTACATACTTAATGCATCTCATTACATTTTTTTTATTTTTAATAATAAATAAATAATAAATAAATAAATGTACAGTACTGTACAGTTACCAAGCACTTAGCCTATCCTAACACAGTTAAGGGGTGAGTTGAATTGTCTCCCTCCTCCCTAGCAGGCTCCATTCACATGTGAAAAGGAGACAATTCAACTCATTCCTTCATCTTTAAAAACTGTGTTAGGATAGGCTAAGTGCTTGGTAACTGTACTGTACATCTATTTAATTATAAAATCTATTAAGTTTTTAATTACTATTTTTTGTATGTGATCCGACACATCATTTTCGACTTACAAACGGCCCGTAGGTACGGAACTCGTTCGTAAGTCAAGTCAAGTCAAATTTATTTATATACCGTAGCACAGTTAGAACAGATAAACTGTTATCAAGGTGCTTCACACACACACACACAACATAAAAGAGGCTCAAAAATTTACAGAACAGTATCACACATCAATAGTAACAATTCTGATATTAACAGCAGTAAAGTATAATAAAAATGTATAAGAACAATATTAAAATGAAAACAGTAAAAATATATACACTACGTCAGCTCACACAGTATGAAACACCAGAGAGAACAGATGGGTTTTTAGCAGGGATTTGAACAAGTGAAGGGAGGAGGCCTGTCTAATGTTGAGGGGCAGGTTGTTCCAGAGTTTGGGGCCGGTGACTGAAAACGCCCGATCTCCTCGGAGCTTCAGATGTGTTTTTGGAACCACCAAGAGCATCTGATCAGATGATCTCAGGGCCCGCGGTGGAACATATGGTTCCAGCAGCTCAGAGAGGTAGAGGGGAGCGAGGCCATTCAGGCATTTGTAGGTCAACAACAGGATTTTAAAGTCGACTCTAGTTCGCACGGGGAGCCAGTGCAGTGAGGAGAGAACAGGTGTAATGTGCTCAAACTTACGTAAGTCGGGGACTACCTGTTTATTCATGCTGCTGATCTCATGCTGCTGATCTCATGCTGCTGTATTCATTCATACCTATCTGCTCACCACAGACTCATGTTCGGGCTACTGTTATTACACCATATTGTTTTACATTATTAGCGTATA
>JBBPBX010007398.1:54465-65427 GCA_038048925.1 Garcialebias charrua
GTTGTCAGCAGCTGCTGAAAGTAACTAACAAAGTAACTTGTAATCTAAATTAGTTACAAAGTACTTTCCAAATCAAGTAATCAGTAACTTAACTAAGTTTATTTTCCCTAGGACTAATCAGTAACTTAACTAAGTTACTTTTTCAATGTAACTATGCTATCACTATGTACCACATATGGCGCGAACAACAAATAAAGAAACTTTGACTGTCTCCTGACATGTTTCCGTCCTTGTGGTCTTTAACTATCACAATTTCCACCAGCACTCTGTTTTTCAACAGCACCAGTGGTGGTTAACCCAGACCTTGACTGGTCCAGTATGGTGTATTTTATATGAACTTGCATATTAGTTTGGCAAAAGTTTTTTTTACATTGAATGCCCTTCCTGACACAGCCCTCATCATTTACCTGGGCTTGGAACCGGCACAAGAGATACACTGGCTTGTGCTGCCTACTGGCTGTTTATTTAAAAAAATAAAAGGACTGTTTGGTGTATTTTTTATGTAGTTTGATAAACAGTTGTGTAAACTTAAGCAAAACCTGTTAATATTTAAGATATATGAAGAGTGAAATAGTAATTGTAAAACCATTATATGATCAATATAAAATCTTAGTTTTATGAGAACAGATATATAGGTTCTCTCCATCACCCATCTAACTTTCCTTGTTCTTCACTTCTTTCAAAATTGTGTAACGATGAAGTGCCCTGGATTCTGCTTCAAACCAAATGAGGAACGGTCTTTGGAAGGAAATGATATGATCAACCCCAAACCCATTAGTGGAGCTTGTGTACATCTTGCCTTGGGTCTTGCATCCTCATACATATTCAAAGGCCTTTCACAGTTCATTATAAACTCACAAAATCTCTGCTCCTTCTTATCCTAGATGGCCGTGTTACATTCATTAAAAGGGAAGAATACAAAGCCTCCCCAAATTATAACGATACAAATTCCTCACGCAATTAGAATTTAACTATTCACTGTCTCATATCTAAGTCTCACGTCAGAAAACATCAAACGTAAGCCTTGCTAATGGATGTCTCTCTACATTGCACAATTAATACTCAAGGACAAACAATAAAGAAGTGTGAATCATAGATGTCTGATTACCGGTAGGTTTTTTTTTTGTCCTTTAAGGCCATTTGATATGCAGGTCTAAAAAGTAAACACCTTTGTTTTCCTCTATTAAGAGTCATCCCATGAAAGAAAATAAGTGGGATGCAGCCATTGAGATCGGTTGCAGAGTTTGCTAAAGATAGACTCTGACTGAAACATGGTATGGGGGACAAAGTGGGATGAAAAAAACTTCACACACACACAGTCAAAATGATAAAGGCAAAACAACAAACCTGCTGTTTGGACAAAGACAAAAACTTTTTTTAACAACCGGCAGTTAACAAACAACTTTTAATTATACAAGAAATCTAAGTAAATCATTTCTAATTAAAGGTTATTCTGTGCCTAAATATTGTGGCACACTTATTAATGTCCTGTTTAAAAATGTCCTGTATCTTGATGTGCAGATTTGAAATAAAACATAAATTAACATTGTAATGTTGAGCCGGAAAAGGGTAGAGTGCCCTCTCCGGATCAGGGAGGAGGTCCTGCCCCAAGTGGAGGAGTTCAAGTATATTGGGGTCTTGTTCACGAATGAGGTAAAAATGGAGCAAGAGATCGATAGGCGGATAGGTGCGGTGTCCGCAGTGAAGCGGGCGCTGTACCGGTCTGTCGTGGTGAAGAGAGAGCTGAGTCAAAAGGCGAAGCTCTCAATTACCGATCGATCTACGGTTCTATCTTCATCTATGGTCATGAGCTTTGGGTTGTGACCGAAATAAAGAGATCTCGGATACATGTGGCCAAACTGAAATTTCTCCGCAAGGTGTCTGGGCTCTCCCTTAGAGATAGGATGAGAAGCTCGGTCATCCGGAAGGCACTCAAAGTAGAGCCGCTGCTTCTCCACATCGAAAGGAGCCAGCTGAGGTGGCTCGGGCATCTGGTTAGGATGCCTTCTGGATGCCTTCCTGGTGGGGTGTTCCAGACACATCCCGCCCGGAGGAGACCCAGGGGAAGACCCAGGACACGCTGGAGGACCTGTTTCTTGGCTGGCCTGGAAACACCTTGGGATTCCACCGGGGCTGTATAATTCTGGCAGACTTCACAGTAGACATATTTAGGCCCGAGCAACGAAGCACTGTGAAGGCTTATTGTAATCGCTCTGTTCAGGCCCGAGCTACAATTTTTTTCCGCCAAATGAATTGGCCTTTTGGAGGCTTTATCGTGTACCAAAACTCACCAAATTTGCCAGACGCATCAGGACTGGTGAAAATGTACGTTTTTTGGGGGCGTGGCAAAAATCGCAACAGAAACGGCTCAAGACTGCCACCTAGAAATGTTCAAAAGACCCTCCGCATAACCTTAGTTTGTTGTAGAAACAAGAAATTTTGTACTTTTGTCCAATACATAGTTCACACACACACGTGACTGGTATTGTGCAATAGCGGGTTTTTTGCCATATGGAAAGGCAAATTCGAGGAAGATGGCAGACAGACCAGAGCTCAGTATTGATACTCTTGACAAAGAGCAAGATATAGGCATAAAATAGATGCGGTCAGAGTTGACCCCTATGAAGTGGAGAAAGAAATTATGTCGGACGAAGCGGACAAGTTGTCACCAAGACGTTACTCTGATATGGTTAATTATTTAGTGAATGCGAGGAGTGCCTGCAATGGAGGAGCTTCGCAGCTTTAAATCCATGGATGCTTATAATCAGGAACAGATTTGTGAAGGACGTCCGAAATCTTCATGTAAATAACAGTTCTGACTGGCAGAATAAGTAATTACAATAATATCCACGTAGATGTCCCTTATAGCTACAAGCTACATTAGCTAAGCTAATCTTTGCTACAGTAAACATTGCTGATATTTACTGTAGTACAAGCTACATCAGCTAAGCTGACGTAGCTTGTACTACAGTAAATATCAGCGATCTTTAACGTAACAAGGATTAGCTTAACTAATGTAACTTGTGCCACAGTAAATATCGGCGATGTTTACTGTTGTACAAGTTACATCAGCTAAGCTAATCTTTGCTATGTTAAAGATTGTTGTAAATATCAACGATGTAGTACAAGCTACTTCATCTTACCTGATGTAGCTTGTACTGTACTGCTGTAAAGATTGCTGATATTCCTCACATTACTACATTATTTATTTAGCCTATGACTGCCTTTAATACTTAAATTAGTGGTAACAAAATAAATTATTTAATAATAATAATAATAATAATAATGAATTTAATTTATAACACACTTTTCATTAATGAAAATCTCAAAGTGCTAATTCCTAAAGTGCTATTTGTAATTATTGCTCAGTCATAATATTTAAGGTGCTTTAGTAAATGTCACTGATATTTATTTTCCTCTATGATCTGCCTTTGTTAATAAAGTTAGTGGTGAAAAGTTACAATTTGGTAACTCCTTTTAATCCATTGGTGAAATGTTGCTTTAAACCCTGAAACAAGGACAGCATTTTAATTTTTTTTCCTCCTTTGTGTTGTATTTCTGTGTAAGGTACTGAGTCCCAGGAGATGGATGAAACTCCACTTCGTCCAGAGATGGATGAAACTCCACTTCGTCCAGAGATGGATGAAACTCCACCTCGTCCAGAGATGGATGCAACTCCACTTCATCCAGAAGTTGTGTGCAGTCATGTACCACAGCAACAAATGAGTGAAAATTTCATTTTTTATGAATGAATCTGCTTTTCAAGTACATTTTGTGTAGTTGTAAAACATGCATTCCTAAATGTATAGGCGCTTACCTTTGGTTTGATAAAAACAGTTGCACCAAATTTCACCTTCTTTATTTCAATCATTAAGATAAGATGGTTAATCTCCAAAACTGAGAAATTGTTTAATTGTAATGTCACCTCTACTAGACATTATTCTACTGCACATAAATAAAACCTAGATGTAGTGATTTTTCTTTGGCAACTTACCAGTTTAGTGTTTTATTGACATGTACAAAACATAAAAACATGCATGTTACTGTATGGTTCCTCCTCCAGGAGGAGACTGATAAAGTTCAGAGTAAAAGCTATAATTATAAATTCAAACAGTTGAATCCGAATACAATATGAGAACACAATATGAGAACTGTGGGTGATTTTATGTCTTTTAATGAAAATGATTTGGCTACAGAATAAATACCAGATCAAAAAACACTCTTCAACAAGGAATGATGGAGACCAGTGCAGTTTCTGATTTTAAAACTAACTGGAACAGATTCCTCGTCATGTGGGACCGCCCGATTGGAGCAGCCAACCCCTCAGGATCTGAGACTGGACCCAGGTCTAGGAGTCCTCACACTGGAGCTTTTCTTTGGATTGAACTCGGCCATTCACTTACCTGTACCTTAAATAAAATAGTAAACATTGTCATGTTTGCATCACAAAGTCTAAAATAAGACTCCAAGTTTGCTACTCAAAGTATAAAAAAATAAATACTCCTAACATTTTTACTCACTTACAAAGATAAATGTTCAATTTTATATTGATTTTAGTAAATTTATCTTAGATTTATATTAATATTTTTGAATTATTTTGCAGATTGCTTGTGTCATTACCTGCTGTACCTCTGCTGCTGACTTTCTCAGAGTAAAGCCTCCAGTATAGCTGTGCGTCGTGTCCAGCGCCGCTGGACTCGCATGTGCTACGCGCCAGTAGTTCATATTATACTCTGTGCAAGCGCAGCTCTCTGGAGTGCAGGCTCCAGCAGCTGCAGCCGGGCGGAGCGTTTACCTACAGGACAAATTGAGGTCGCTGATTGGTCATTTGCTGACACGCGAGGCAGTTTATCAACACGCGCGCGTAGGCGGTCGTAAAATTTGAGCTTGGCGCGTTCACGCCCACAATCAAAGGCTTTTGCCGCGGCGCTCACACGGCGTGCCGCGGCGCTCGGTCTCACGCGGAGCTATACTGGGGGCTTAAGTGTGTCTGGCAAATTCAGTGTAGGAGACCAGTCTGTGTTTGACTTGTGTGCAGGCCTTCCTGAAAAAAGAAATAATTCAATAGAACTAATGTAGTAATACCCAAAAGATGAACTTGTGTCATGGAATATTTTCTGTACAGACAACATCCCACTGTTTAATTCACATGATAGTAAAGGGGGATCTAAAATCAAAACAAATTGATAGTTCTAGTCTGACAATGTTGCAATGTTCAAATATTATGTATATTAAATACAATGTGTGTGCCATTCATATACTGTACAGTATATACAGAATAACACTGTATGCATATACTGCACTGGCGTAACTTCCCGAAGGACTGGTGTGGACATGTCCCCACCAATCTTGACCTGTAGGGGGACAGTCCCCACAAATATTTTGTTCACATATTTTACTTTCTATGCTATGTGTATCTGATTAAAACTCCATTCATGCCGCTAGTCAGAAAAAAAAGAAAAAAAAGTTATCTCCGCTTCCCACCGTCCCCGAACCCCAACAACAACAAAAAAAACTTCTGTTCCTCAGAAAAAAGAATCTTCTGTGTTCTGCCTCTGGTTTTGATGCAGTTTTACAAATCATACAACACAAATAATAAGAAAGCACAATATAAAATTGTGTTAATTTACTTGTTGATGAGGAGGCAGTAAGTTTATATGTTGAGAGGATGAAGAAATAAAGTGCAACAGGACTGTGAAGAGATCGTTACAGATGGCGTATTGCACAATAATTGCGCACGTGGACTCGGACTTCTATGATACGTTTTTATGAATCATAGCACCAAAAAAACTAAATAAGAATGCATAATTTAAAATGGTGTTAAGCTCCTTGTTGAGGAGGTGGCAGGCCCGACCGGCCGGTTTAAAGAGAAAGTGCACGTTAAGCTCAGGTGGACACCTGTCACCGACTGACTCGCTGGTTGAACTGGAATTGAGATCTGTCCAGGGTGTACCTGCCTCTGTGAAGGCTGGACATGAGCACCAGTGAGCAACAACCCAAAAAGTAAGAAGCGGGTAAAGATAATAGATGGATGGATTTGCTTATCAGGAGCCATGCGCGTCTCCACACATGCTGTCATGTGTGGTGGAGGAAGTGGCAGCAGCTGAAGTGAGCAACGCATTCAATTAAAATAAACTTGTTCTATATTTTTCCAAATAATTTTGCTCTAAAAATATTTTTGTTCATAGATTGTCTTTAAAGCTGATTTTTAGGCTATTCATTTTGTATGTTAATATTTGGTGAACAAGAAATTGTATATCTTATCAAAAGAAGAAGAAGAAGGGTTTTGATCACAGATGACACTCAATGAGACATTGAGTTAACATGTATAAATTAATGTTTGAAACAAAATAACTTCTGTAAAACTTGCTGCGTATGAAAACCTGAAAACTGTTTGGTTTGACACAATAAAACATTTTCTTCAACATTTTATGAAAACCTGTCAGGAGCAGGTTTTGGATTCAGTATAAACCAGACACAGGAGTGAAAAACAAGAACACTTTTTATTATTAGCTGCTGGATGGAGCTGCCATCGCCCCACCCCGGCCTCTCCCCATAATAAAAAACCTGTTGCCTCCCTCCAAAAAGCTCCTGCTACTGCTACTAGCACCGTGATTGGATTTATCATTCACTTGAGATGTGATGGACAGAAGGAAAGATAGCAATGCAGAGGTGTTCGTCAAATTTAACCGGTAGCTAGCGGTTTTAAGGTCATAGCTACGTCGTGTTTTGCTTTGATTTGCAAAGTTCAAGGACTCAAGGTTGGTAAAAAATGCCACCAAAAAACTACTTGACATCCCGAGCTTTTTCACCATACATCAGCAATGTGTAAGTTTATTGGGCGAATTAAAATGAGTAATAAAACATGACAGTATCAGCATTTAATGCAGGCTGTTCTTCTTGCTACTAGGCAACAAATACAATTCAGATAGTTTCCTCAGTGGAAGATACCACGGGTTTACAGGTAAAAATGCAAACAGTGTTGCGAAAAATATTCTCAATGAGATGTGTGAGATAAAGTACATTTTAAGGTTCTATTGTTGTGTCATTCAGCAGGCCACAAGTATGTCAACCAATTCAGGGACAGCTGTGGACTCAGACTTTCAGGTGAGACAGAGTTGTGGAAATATTAGGACCGAATTATAGCCAGAGAGACTTAAAGTAGTAAAAGCACAGAGAATATAGTTAAAAATCAGTGAATAAAAATGTAACCGAACCTTTGAAAAATAACTCAAACCATTTTTTTCACTCTCTTTTATATCGGCTACGCTACATTCACTATCATTGCCATAGCAACAGACAACTACGCCATTATATCAATACTGTATTTTCTTTTATATTTCCACGTACATTTAAGCTTTAGCACGTTATGTTGAAAACTCATTGCTTTTTGCAATCTAACAGGAAGGTAGGGGCAGAAACTGGCAGATGTGACGTCATGCTGCAAGGGGTCAAAACATAAAATATTTTCAATTTTTTAGCATTTAAATTTCATATTTAAGGGTGTTGGCAAGTTCACGTTGTAAAAGTGCAAATAATAAATCTGATTACTGATTACTTTTATGTTAGTTGAACTTAGTCCCCTCTCCCAGATTGCATCAAATCAGTATTGATACCTTGGTAATGGTGATGTTCTTGACAGAAAGAAGGCCCACTGCACAAAAATCATAGATATACGGGAGTATCAAATGTTGTATATCTCCGTATCCTTCACATATACGGACAATTTCCGGGAATTTCCGTATCGCATCTTCGGAAGATCCAGTTTCGGATATTCCCGGATACGAACTGCAATTATCCTTAAAAAATCCCAAAATACGGATTCAGCAGATCCCAAAAAAATGTGGCTGTTATTCGTTGGGATTGCTGCTTTACATCTCTTTGGATACTTACAGCATCTTTGACGTATGGTTGGTTTAAATTTACGCCCATACCTGACAGATGTCTGTCGGATATTTACGGATTTTTATCTGCAGCAGATCCAGCAGATCCAGAAAAAATGTGGCTTTTATCCCTCTGGATTCCTGCTTTAGATCTCTTTGGAAACTTTCCGCATCTTTGACGTATGGTTGGTTTAAATTCACGCCTATACCTGACAGATGTCTGTCGGATATTTATGGATTTTTATCTGCAGCAGATCCAGCAAAAATGTGGTTTTTATCCCTCGGGATTCCTGCTTTAGATCTCTTTGGAAACTTTCTGCATCTTTGACGTATGGTTGGTTTAAATTCACGCCCATACCTGACAGATGTCAGTCGGATATTTACGGATTTTTATCTGTGAAGGATCTTAAAAATATGAGTGTATGATACCTAGGGATTACTGCTTTACATCTCTTTGGATACCTACAGCATCTTTGATGTATGGTTGGTTTAAATTCACGCCCATACCTGACAGATGTCTGTTGGATATTTACGGATTTTTATCTGTAGCAGATCCAGAAAAAATTTGGCTTTTATCCCTCGGGATTTCTGCTTTAGATCTCTTTGGAAACTTTCCGCATCTTTGAAGTATGGTTGGTTTAGGTTCACCCCCATACCTGACAGATGTCAGTCGGATATTTACGGATTTTTCATTATTCATTTATGCAAATTTGATATACTGTAAATACAGGTTTGGCATTCATGTAAAATAACTATCTTAACATGTTTCCAATGGTTACCGGTAGTTGTTTTTTTTATTTGTAATATCTGAAGCACTTAATGTACCGTGCATTTGTTTTAAATCTGCTATACAAATAGTTGGCTTGTAAGAACTTTAACATTTTAAGATCACCCAGTTGTCTACATCAAAATTAAGGAGTCTTTAATTTTGGTTTATGTACCATCATCATGATGTACAAATCACAAGCGGGATCAGTAAGCATATTACCATTTCAATAAGAACTATGAAAAATCAGTATAATAAACAGTTTATGAAGCAGTCTAGTAAATACACAGTGGTTCGTATCTTCATAACACATACTAATGCAATGCAAACATATCAGACATAAAAAAAACTGACCATGACTTTTAAGATTTTTTTTTTAAATTAACACACACACACACACACACACACACACACACACACACACACACACACACACACACACACACACACAAGAAAACAAAAACCCCATGATTTCATTTGAAATAAAAGTTGTTCCTCTTGTGCTTCTTTAGCCTGGTTAAAAACCAGACCCTTGTCCTTCACTTTGCTTCGTACTAGGGTCTGGACTTTCTCCTATAAAGAACCGATTCTTGCTGGAGGCGTGGCCTCTGCTGAGGAACAAAACCATTGGATCTTAGAAAAATTTTGAACAGGGAAAGCATTCTGCTCCCTTCCCCTCCGTGCTCTGCTTGAGATCAGCTCCGCCTCCTGCTGCGCCTCCTCCACACGCCTCTCGCTGCATATTCTGTGTTTATATGTTAATAAAACTTTCTAAAAAATAAAATAAAACCATGGAGCGCTGGTCCAGCACACCAGAAGACCAGAAAATCTGATGGGACTCGGGTAGCAACGTAAAACCCGAGTTTAATTCTCTCGTGACAACCTCAGTCATTTCCTTATTCATTGCACTCAGCGGAGGGAGAGGAGGAGGAGGAGGAGGAGGAGGGAGCGATCACTTGACTTTTGGCAAAAAAACAAAAGAAAACCCCAGATAAGGGATTAAGAAGGGGAATTTAATACATTTGTGTCACATATAAAACAGTCCTGCATCGCTTTGAATGAGAACATGCGGATGCTCGCTGGCTGTGTGCTGGGACAGGTGGGGGCGTGGGTTAGGGGCCAAAAACTCCACCTTCTGTTCTCTGATTGGTCCGGAAACTCCACCTTCTGTTTGCTGATTGGTCTGGTCAAAAATCTACCGGCGAAATCCTTCTCTATGGGAGAAGTCCCAGACGGAGCAGTGAAGGGAAAATAGAGTTGAGCGGAGCTACGTAGGAAGGTGAGGGCCAGGCTAGTGCTTCTTGGAGGCTGCCTCATTTCCCATGGGCACTCTGTGTCTTGTCTATGTGTCTGTCTCGTACTCATCAGGCCCGCTGGCACCCCCTCATTCTTCATCATTTAAAATGGAGCGACCAACAGAATGCCATGAATTCCAAAGCTTCAACATAAAACAGAAAAAACAAGGTCAATAAGAGCACTTTTTTTTAACTGTATACATAACAAAAAGCAAATGCATCCATATTCATTCATTCAACCTTCATTTAGGCAGGTTAATCTCATTCAACCTCGAGGACTCATTTACAAGAGAGACCTGTCTACAAACTAAAGAATGATGACAACAACATTAAGATTTTCCATGAACAATCAACAATAGACAATCACAAGAGAGAAATACAGTTTTTTTCTTTTTTTTTTTACAAGTTGAAACAAAGATATCAAAGTAGCAAAAACAGACAGATCATAAAGGCAGATGTAGAAAATCAAAAACAGGAACATATCTGCATTGGTTTTTGTAGGATTCCAACAGATTCTTAAAAGCCATTTAGAGAGGTCAAGGCCGAGAGCTTCAGATCTTTTTGTAAGATATTCTGAAGCTCTTGATCTTGACCTCTCTAAATGACTTTAAGAATCTGTTGGAATCCTACAAAAACCAATGCAGAAATGTTCCTGTTTTTGATTTTCTACATCTGCCTTATAATCTGTCTGTTTTTGCTACTTTGATATCTTTGTTTTAAAGTAGCAACAAAATATCTCTGTTCTTATATTCTCAAACTAAACGTTTACAGATGATTTTGGCTTTTGTGATACTTGTAAATTGCATCATCCAAAAATCTTTTTTTGCCCACCAGACTTGTGTCAACGATAAGCAAAGACGCAGAGAGAAAGGAGCGGTTCCATTCAAAATATGCGCCGTGAAAACTGGGCCTAAATTGATTTTTTGTAAATGTGGATCTAAACAGATCATTAAATTCAGGAAATTATTCTAAGTTGATTTGTAGTTCTAAACATATTTAGAGTACCGTTTTTTCCGCC
>JBBPBX010007399.1:0-13632 GCA_038048925.1 Garcialebias charrua
ATATATACAGAGAGAGATATTGTAGATAGTATTTTTTTGTTTTCGTTTGTTTGTTTTACAAAACCATTCTCCAGTATTTTTATATAACTGTATGACAAAAACTCTAGGTTTCTGTTAGGATATTAGGTACATTACTCATTACTGAGTAAATTGCTATTTGAATGCTTTTAACACAGCTGATAAATTGTGCTGCAAATGTCCTGTTCAGCTTATTGTAAAATAGATGAGCCTAAGAACAATGTAGGATGTTAGAAAAGTCACACACACCCACATATCTTGTGCGTTTACAGAGTAATTTAGCATTTTTAAACTCACCGTTTTGATTTCATACTCCCCTCGGTCATATGCCTGATTATAAAACACACACTTTGAAAACCTCTTCCTCCTGCCAGCCACTAAGTGGGCACCAATTAAGTATAGATACAAGGTAATAAACCTGTCTCATTTTAAAAATCAAAATCATAGGGGATGAGGAACAACAATACAAACAAAAAATGATTTTTTTTTTCTTGTATTAAGGGTTTCCCAAACTTTTCATCTTCTGACCCACAAATAGCAGCGATTTCTTAGCCCAAAGACAGAGTCTTGCGAAATGGTCACACGTGGTAAGATTCCTATGACCATTCATAAATTAGCCAGTCACTTCCTGCACAGCCCTGAGCTTTCAGAAATGAAGCAGGCAGCTGGGCTGAAGTAGAGTGCAACACATTACTGTAAATGTGTTTTGGACGACTCCCTTGTGTCATTTACAAAACTTAAAGAATAACTCACTTTAGTTATTCTCTTTACGGTTAACTATATATTTTAAACTAACTGAAAAATTGCTGTGCGTCATCATTAATATTCCCACTGTAATAAATCTGTTGATGTTTAATCTTGCAACCAAGTGGTTGCACACTATTTTCATCACTTAATCACATTACGTCAGCTGTTCTGCCTGTTACTACCTCAATCTGTGGCACAGAGGCACACCAGAGTAGGGCTGGTTCCAGCCCCCCACCCCACCTTGGTTTATTCAGAAGTCGCACTGAGGCGCATGTCTCAGTCTCGAACTGAGGTGTCTTGTGACAGAGCCTCATGGCTGTTTCAGGTGCACCAACATTAACAATCAGCCAAACAAATGGATATAATAACACTGAAAATAGCTTATTGTTTTATCCATTTAGGACTATAGTTTCTATATTTTATAACAATTGTAGCATAATGTACCATTAGCAATAATCTTTGAACATGATTTCTGGAGATCATCTCAAGACCTCTTAGCACTTTGAGATTTTCATTAATGAAAAGTGCGTTATAAATTGAATTCATTATCATTATTATTATTATTACCTCTCCCCGTGTTGCTTGGGTTTCACCCTAACTTTAGGAATTATTGGTCTTGAGGAACATGGATGCGCCGACAAGTTCACTAAATTAGTTTTATGCAGTGATACATCATTGTTGTTGAACTGTCTCTAATGCACTAAAATCACCTATTACAGGTTAAAATATGTACTCAGTTTGGAGTAAAATACATTTTCTGCTGTCTAGGGCAATTAATATACCATTTAAGGCATTTCTTTATACATTGTTTCCAATATTTCATTCAACATTCTATCTTCAAGTTTACAAAAGAAAGGCATTTTAAAGTTCACTTTTTAAATCAAAATGCTAATGACATATCTAGGACTTGCAACAGCCAAAATGTAGGTCCCCGATGAACTAGATCTCCTCTCTAAGACTTGAAAAAACCATCAGATAAGCTATTAGTGAGTGTAGCCAGACAGAAACTGGACATGCTACAAGGAGAAGACAAAACAATTCAGTTATTATTACTATTTTTTACAAGACAAGATAAACATGGGGGACCTCATGTCAATTTGTTGACCATTTTATAGTCTTTTAATACTCTTTTTTTGTTTTTTAAATAAATACAGTACAGAGGAATTTAATGTATCTGATGAGGACATGCTTTAATTGGTTTTGCTCACAAGTCACCAGCTCCAAAACAGAATCAGAATCAGAAAGCACGATATTATTTGATCAAGAATCAGTAATAACAGTCTCTGGTCCAGTGGTTCCCTACCCTGGTCCTCGAGGAGCACCACGTGATGCAGTCCTGCATGTTTTAGGGTGCATTCACACCAGCCCTGTTTAGTCCGTTTCAATCGAACTCTAGTCCGTTTGCCTAGAAAGTTTGGTTTGTTTGGGGACGTGTGAATGCACAATCGAACTCTGATGCAGACCAAAAAATGTGAACTCTGGTCCGCCTAAATACCTAGGTGTTGTTTTGGTTGAAGTGAACTCGAATGCGGTTCTAATGCAGTGTGAATGCAAGCAGACCAGAGACCGCTCCAAAAGCTGGAAGTGGACTACAGCATAGAGCATTCTGGGTAAATACAACCAAAACAAAAATGCATTTCTCATATCTCATACAGAGCCGTCAGCTGCCTTATGTGAAAAACAACATTCTCCATGGTCTCTGCCTCATCTTCTGGTCATGCTGTTTGTTAAAAAAATGACAGAACAGAAATCCTAAAACCGCTCAAATTTGACGCCACTCCATTTTTGTTTTTATTTTCAGAAGAAGAATAATAATAAAAAGAATTGTCTTCTTCAGAGGTACCGGTATTTGTGTCATTTCCTTGAGTAGTTTTTGGTGTAGCGCCACCACAGGCGATGGGGGGGAACAGGTTGCCTCGACTGACAGTGCCGTGCTAATGCGAACTGCACCAGCTGAAATATAAACAAATGTTCCCAATTTTGGTCCCCAATCGAACCGAGTCTACCAGACTATCAGGTGTGAAAATGACCTTAGTTGTTTTCCTGCTCTGACAGCTGATTGAAATGGATGGGTGATTAACAGGCTTCTACAGAATTTGAGGAAGTAATTAAATTAGTGATTCAGGTGTGTTGGAGCAGGGAAATGACTAAAACATGCAGGATAATATTCCTCAAGGACCAAAGCAGGGAGCCACTGCAAATATGCTTGTCATCTTGAAACACACATTTCTCCAATCAGCTTTCAGCAACAGAAAGCTTCCCCCTGTTGTGTGAATAAGGAACAAACAAAATCACAGTATTGTGATTAATACATTGGATTTTTTGAAACGGGGTTCTGTGCAATGGTAAATAATATCTGTTGTAGATAGCTCTTTGAAAGGCCTCAGTTTGGAGAAGTAGAGATCCACAGAAACCCACAAAAAAAGTTATGAACTATTGCCTTAACTTGAAGCTTTCAGCAGCCGTTCACAAACAAGTCACTCTTCATATTATTTATTTACAGCCTGGCTTTGTCAAATGCATAAAGACGGACTGTCTTGTCAAGTTCTGTGGCTGACCTGTCTGCTGTAACTGGACTGATAATATCAGGTCTTGTAGCTCATCTGTAGCGACACACTGATTAGTCTCCTACTTGTCACCCTCTCAAGCAACTGAGCCATTTATATGAAGAGCTCTTTCCCTAAGCTTATTTTCTCCAGTCTCATTCCTCCCTTTGAGTTTTTTCACCCGTTTCCTCATTTAGATTTATGGCTCCTGCCAATGAACGTGGAAGTGTTCAGTAATGAATAAAGAGGGATCTGATTCAGGCAAGCGTGCTTTCAACCAGATGTGAATGGGTCCCCTAAAGTTACAGATAACACTTTTTTGTGTTTCAGAGCTGAGCCAAAATTTCTTCTTTGTATTAGGAGGAAATTCAGACTGGCATTTTGGAAAATGTGCTTGGTTGCTATTTAGAGGGCAACATTGTTGTAGACCATTATGTCAACAGAGTTCTGTGGTGGCGGTGTCCTCTTAAACCAAGAATGCAAGTCTGAGAAAAAGTGTTTAGGAACTATTGCACTTAAGGAACAAGTGAACAGTAATGCTGACACTACAGAACACCCCTAAGTCTTTTTTTGTCTATGTTTCAACAAGTTAGATATACACTTCCTAACAAAAAAGTAAAGCCAGCGACGGTTATCCAAATGATTTGATTTACAAGAAATTGGCATGTATAAGACAGACACCACAAGGCATAGGTTGTGTCATCATGAGTAGAGTGTTAGTGTTGTCCGGTAAATCGTTCGATAGTCAGTCAAAACAGTGAGTGATGGTCACCAGACATTGTGGGTTTGCATGAGACCGTGGGGTTGCATTGTGACTTTATGCGGCATGTGGGGCACAAAGTTGCTGATTTTGGATCCAGTGGGTACATTGGAAAAAGTGTGGATTGTTCTCTTTGGGTCGAGGGTGAGATTCTGCCTCAAGTGGAGGAGTTCAAGTACTGTATCTCAGGGTTTTGATCATGAGTGAGGGAAGTATGGAGCATGAGATTGGCAGACGGATTGGTGCAGCATCTGCAGTCTTGTGGACTCTGTGCCCGTGAAGAGGGAGCTGAGCTGTAAGACAAAGCGGTCTGTTTACCTGTCGGTCTACATTTCTACCTTCACCTATGGCCACGAGTTCTGGATAGTGACCGAAATAATGAGATTGTGGATACAGTACAGGCAGTTGAAATGAGTTTCCTCCGCAGAGTAGTTGGACTCTCCATTAGAGATAGGGTGAGAAGTTCAGTTATCCAGGAGAGACTTGGAGTAGGACTGCTGCTCCTCTACATTGAGAGGAGCCAGTTGAGGTGGTTTGGGCATCTGGTAAGGATGCTTCTTGGGCACCTCCACAGGGAGGTGCTTCGGGCATGGCCGAACAGGAGGAGACCCAAGGGAAGACCCAGATCAGCTGAAGAGACTATGTCTCGGTTGGCCTGAGAAAGCCTTGGGGTCCTCCCAGAAGAGCTGACTGGAAAGAGATGTCAGAGTCAGAGTCAGAGAGTCTTTATTGTCATTTGCACCGCATGTGGTACATGAGATGAAAACGAGATTATGTACACGAGGTCCCAGTTACATCCAACAACAATGAAAGAGAAAAACAGTAATAACATCTAGAACTAACTAAGAAAAGCATCAACTAGTAATACACTAAGCCTAATATAGTGGGAATAAACAGCAGCACGAACATGAGTTTGTATGAGCAGATGGTCACAGATGAATACAGCAACAAGAAAACAGATCAGCATCAGCATGATGTGATATTTTGCAGTGTTTATTTATTTTTTATTTATTCATGAGTCTAACAGCCTCAGGGTAGAAGCTGTTCCTCAGTCTAGTGGTTCTACATTTGATGCTCCTCAACCTCCGTCCTGAGGGGAGTGGGGCAAAGAGTGAGTGTGCTGGGTGAGTGAGGTCTTTCATGATGCAGGTGGCTCTTTTCCTGCATCTGGAGGTGTAAATGTCTGTGATGGTGGGGAGACTGACTCCAACAGACTTCTGTGCAGCCTTCACCACTCTCTGCAGAGCTTTCCTCTCTTCAACTGTGCAGCCTCCATGCCACACGTTGATGCTGGAGCACAGGATGCTCTCCACTGCACACCTGTAGAAGGAGGTGAGGACTGGGCTGCTCAGACCAGCTCGTCTCAGCCGTCTGAGGAAGTAGAGTCTCTGATGACCTTTCTTGATCAGGCTGGTGGTGTTGTTGCTCCAGCTGAGGTTATCATTCATGTGTACACCCAAGTATTTGTAGCTGGAGACCACTTCCACTGCAGACCCACCTATTTTCAGTGGTCTGGACTTCTCTGCTCCAGCTGTTGTCCCTGCAACTCGACTTCGGAACAAGTGGAAGATAATGGATGATTGGGTACATGAGAGCACCCACACACGTGAATAATCCACTTGCCCAAGACAGACCACACAATGTCTGGTGACCTTCAATCACTGATATCTTTATTCTGCAACTAGCATTATAGAACCTTACAGCAACTGAGCTTGGAATCCAGTGATGGATATTAAAATCTCTGTACAACACCCACATTATGTCTCAACACCTGATATCACAGGTCCACTGCCCTTTGCTTAGGCAGCCATAAACACCAGAGCAGAGGCAGCTGCATATGTAGTGGTTCTATAAATGGGAAGCATGGATCCATGATGAGAGACCTTGCATTGTGTTTAGCAATAAATCTGCAATATCACTATTGACCATCATATGCCTGAGTAGCAGTTCTAAAGGATCAATCCTGCCAATGTTCTGGAAAGACACACCAGCCCTACTCTTCATGACTTGGTGTGGGGAGCTTTAGGGTACAACTTCAGGTCACCTCTGTTTGTGATTTGTCAGATCCTGATGGCAAAGCACTGCATCAGTGACATCTATTGGGTGGGTTGTGGGTGTCATTAACAGACTGAAAGTTTGTGTAAGAATTTTATAACAATGGTAGCACCTTTGTTATACTGTACAAAATGTTATTTATGAAAACTTTTTCAGCAGCACGGTGGCACAGTTGGTAGAGCTGTTGTCTCTCAGCATGAAGGTCGTCGGTTGTAAATCTCGGCCTGGGGCCTTTCTGGGTGGAGTTTGCATGTTCTCTCCGTGCATGTGTGGGTTTTTGCCAGGTACTCCGGTTTCCTCCCACAGACCAAAAACATGCATGTCAGGCTGATTGGTAACTCTAAATTGTCCCTAGGTGAGTGAGAGAGTGAATAGTTGTTTGTCTCATTTGTCTCTATGTGTCTCTATGTTGGACTGGAGACCTGTCCATGGTGTCCCCTGCCTCTCGCGCAGTGATGGTTGGACATGGGCACCAGTGGCCCCCGTGACCCAAAAAGGAAGATATGGGTAAAGATAATGGAAGGATGAAAAGTTTTTTTTTATTATTTTCCTACTATTCTAGTTTATTAGACAATTATTCTACCTCATGTATAGCCCACAAAGATTAGAAGGAAATGCAGCTTCCCATTTATGAGAAACTCCCCTCAAATTTGTCACTGTCAGACCAGCAACTTTAGATTGGCAGTTGAGACAGAAACAATCTATACACTTTAACACATTTGGTGTGAAATATTCAGCCTCTGAAGAAAGCTGATGTGTCACTTTAGCATATTTGTCTCCTATTCAGTGACTCTCTGACTCTGACTAATACCAGAGGACATCATGCCAAACAGAATGTCTTTACTTGCTTCTATCTCCTTTAGAAACATCTCCAACTCACATTTTGTGAAGCTCCTCTTTTTTTCAGTGTGTAGACATGCTTTTCACCGGTGCAGAGAGGAGATTCCTCAAGTGCATGGCATATTTAAAATTGCATATTTAAATGAAGACATGTCAAAGGAGGAGTTGGGTGTTCCCTCGTGCATTCAATTCCACATTGACTGACATGTAAAAAGGAAGTGTGTTTGGATTAATGTGTACGCACAGTTTTACACGTCTGGATTTATTTGTACGTACACTGTTTTCTCCATTTAAATAATGTGCCATGTTGTAGTAGAAAATCCATGCAGGTCTTTGTACATGAGGCCTCAGGATTGCAAGACCCCATTGTGGAGTTTTATTTTTGTATAAACATTTTCAGTTGTCCGCTCATTCTCAATCAGTTCATCTGGACAGTTTATTTTTAGTAGAAACGTTTCACCCTCACTCCAGAGGGCTTCGTCAGTCAGAGTAGTCTTTTCAGTTGTGTTTGCACTTTCACACACCATACCATACCATACCATACCATACCATACCAGTTTATTTATAAAGCACTTAAAAATACAGCAGCAGCCGTCCGAAGAGCTGTACAAGAATAAAAACAAGCACATGACAATAAAAACAATCAATCTCAATCATATAAATATCAGAACATCATAAGTAAAATAATACAACATTAAAACAGAGATGTGAACTCATTCTGGTTTAAAAGCCAATGAAAACATATGTGTAAGANCACGGTGAGGCACTGTTTGGTCTTTTTCTGTATAACCAGTGAGATCCAGTGGATGACCTTTAGATGTAATCAATCCTGTGAGATGTGCTGCAAATCAGACTTCATTTTACTTATAGTTTATTTAGTTTTTTTCCCTCCAATGTGTATTGTAAAGCAGAACATTTTACTATCAGACAGTACTTCAAAAAGTTTGGTGAAATTTCACCACACTAAAAATGTAATCACTGTCTTATTTCAGATGTTGGTGTTGTGTCAAGTCTCAAACTGTTTTTAAATCAGTCATGCGTGGAAATAGCTATCACTTTGAAGTTAGTTCTATATTTTATAGAAGTACTTCATGGATAACATGATTGATTATTCACTGGCAGCCAAACCAACTAATGAAGTCTCCTACCTCAAAACCTCTTTATCTCATTGTTGAAATGAGTGCTTTACTTCAGTTTCGTCCTGACAGCCAAAGGTCTTTTCACCCTGGGATAACAAATCCAAACTCTGTGGTAGCTTTATTTACTCTCTCGTGCTCTGGAGAGATAACTTAAGATCTGTGCAAAATAACTTGTTTCCAAGTCAAAGACTACTCTATAAGATAATCCAAGAGATTGTTTTTGTACGATACATTTAGCTATCTCTGTTCACTAGAAGCCTGCCTAACATCGTCTAAAGAAGTCAAAGGAGCAGTTCAATTATCCAGATTCATATCTTAATATGAGAGAGGCAAAAGCATTAAAGGCACGTTCTGTTCCCTCAACACTAACCGACTGAGTGAGACTTGGGTAGAATAATAATTCTTGGTGGGCAGATGAATATTGCAGAACATAGCCAAGGTACAGTGAAGCTGAAAGGGAATAATAGCAACACTATCACACATTTTGATTTATTACTTTGTACTAGATTTTCTCAAGTAGATTCATTCCATTTTCTGCTTGCACACACACAAAAAAAATATAATTGTTCTTCATAATAACCACAGTCATTGCTTCGCAGTAGCCATTCTGACATGACGGGCAACTAAATTATTTTTTACAGGGTCAAAATATCACCCTAAAACCACTAATAATCTCAAAATGGCTATTAATGGTGCATGTCTTTGTTGTATTAATTGTTGGTATTTTTTTTAACCTCTCCGGTATCTGTAGTGGCTGTGGCTGAGTGGTTAGAGCAGTCATCCTCAACGCAAGAGTCGGGGGTTCAATTCCACTAGCAGTCACATGCTGAAGTGTCTTTGGGCAAGACACTGAACCCCTCATTGCCTCCCATGTGTTTACCATCAGTGTATGAATGTGATAAAACACTGATTAGTCATTGTACAGATATAGTGGAATGCTGTATGAATGGGTAAATGAAGGTACAGATTGTGCTGTAAAGAGTGTTGAGTGTCTTGATTATTTTTTAAATCCTCTGTTATTTTATATACTGTATCTTGTGTGATTCCTGCAGGATCAATAAAGTTTTATGTAAATAGACTGTAAATGGACTAATAATAATAATAATAATGAATTCAATTTATAACGCACTTTTCATTAATGAAAATCTCAAAGTGCTACAAGGTGCAACAGAATTAAATGTCAATAAAACAAATAATAAAACAATTAAAATCAATAACAGTATCAGCTAAGATCAAAAGTAGAATCATGAGGAGGTAGAGTATGCTCGGTTGAAAAGAAAGGTCTTCAAGCCGCTCTTAAAGTCAACCACAGACTGTGGGGCTCTCAGACAGTCAGGAAGAGAGTTCCACAGGCGGGGGGCAGCCACACTGAAAGCCCGGTCACCCATGGTCCTTAATTTGGTTCTCGGAATGTGAAGGAGATTACTGTTCTGTGACCGCAGCGAACGGGTGGATGAGTATGGAATAAGAATATCCTTCAGATAATCTGGTGAAGTTCCGTGTAAGCATTGATGTGTAATGAGAGCAGTTTTGTACTGAATTCTGTAGGCGACAGGAAGCCAATGAAGGTTATGGAGAATGGGCGTAATATGTTCAAATTTACGAACTCTCAACAAGATCCTTGCTGCACTGTTTTGAATATATTGAAGTTTCTGAAGGTTTTTGCCAGGGATTCCAATAAACAGGGAGTTGCAGTAGTCGAGCCTGGAGGAGACAAAAGCATGGACGAGCTTCTCAGCATCGGAAAAAGTTAGGGATGGGCGAAGTCTGGAGATGTTTCGAAGATGGAAGAAGCAAGTTTTAAACAGAAGCTTAATGTGATTTTCAAATGTAAGATTGGAGTCCATTTTTATTCCAAGATTAGTAACAGAGGTGGAGAGGGGGATGTCTTGTCCAGAAAAGGAAAGTCTTGTTATAGGAGATGTTTGTACCTGGTGAGGGGTGCCAATCAGTATGGCCTCAGTCTTGGAGCAGTTTAATTGAAGAAAGTTCTGATTATAATAATAATTAATTCAATTTATAACGCACTTTTCATTACTGAAAATTGAAGAAGTTCTGATTCATCCATGCCCTAATTGCCTCCAGGCAGGCAGAGAGGGCAGTGAGTGAAGATGGAGATGACAAGGTGGAAGATGAGGATGCTCCAGTCCTGATGTAAAGCTGTGTATCGTCGGCATAACAGTGAAAAGAAATGTTGAACTGATTAATAATTTGACCTAAAGGCAGCATGTAAAGGGAAAACAGCAGGGGCCCCAGAACCGACCCCTGAGGGACACCACAGGAGACACAGACTGTCTGGGACGTGGCGTTGCCAAGACTAACACATTCCAGCCTATTGGAGAGGAAAGATTTGAACCAGTCCAGGACGGTGTCGCAGAGACCGACCTCCACATGAAGACGGTGGAGGAGGATACTATGGTCCACAGTGTCGAAGGCTGCAGTGAGGTCAAGGAGGACAAGGATGGAGGGAGAGCCAGTGTCAGCAGCCAAGAGGACATCATTGGTAACCCTCAGCAATGCAGTCTCTGTACTGTGAGCTGCCCTGAATCCAGACTGGAACTTCTCATACAGGGAGTGTTGTTGTAGGTGATCCTGCAGCTGAGCAGCAACAGCTTTTTCCAGCACTTTAGACAGAAAAGGGAGGTGTGAAATTGGGCGGTAATTAGAAAAAATGTCGGGATCCAAATTAGATTTTTTCAGAAGAGGCCTAATGATGGCGGTTTTTAGAGGCAGTGGAACATGACCAGATTGTAGAGACTGATTTATTATTTGAGTGATAAGTGGGCCTATTGCAGAATGATTGGTTTTTATGAGAGACGAGGGGAAAGGATCCAGGGCGCAGGATGAAGGCTTCATTTTCTTGATGATGGCCTCCACCTCACTCTGAACAACTTCGTCAAAGCTGTTTAGGGTCCCAGAATGCAGACGGGTGGGTGGCACACTGAGAACGGGGAGGTTGTGGAGCTGAGATCTGATAGTGTCAACTTTGGTTTTAAAAGATGAAAGAAACAGGTCACATTTTTGAGCAGAGTCCTCAAGAGTTTGCTTAATGGGATTAAGCAGACGAGTGATTGTGGAGAAGAGCTGTTTAGAGTTTCCAGGGCAGGTGTTGATGATGTTAGAATAATATTTGGAGCGTGCTTCTTTTAAAGAATAGGCGTACGCTTTCTGATGTTCTTTATATGCCTGCTTATGCACAGAGAGACCAGATGATTTTACACGTCTCTCAATAGCACGGCCAGTTGCCTTCATCTTGCGCAGCTCATCAGTGTACCAAGGGGCTGAACGCGAGAAAGACACCAGTCTTGTCTTCAAGGGGGCGTGTAGGACTGTACTTATATAGCTCCTTTCTATCTTATCAAAATACTCAAAGCGCTTTACATTACGATGTGTGCCTCAATTACCCATTCATACATCACTCTACTAGATCTCTTTGATTTGATTTGATGTTTATTCATTCATTTTAAAGAACATTACAAGACAGTTTCATCAGATACAAGAATACAAGTAGGATAAAATGAAAGGAGCAGAAAGAAGATGAAATCTTATTATATCTGCCCCTTATTTCACAGTTTGTTCAACCAATGTTAACCTTCAAGCTACATCACAAAATGAATAATTCTACTTAATTTTACTAACTGTAATACACAAACTACATCACAAAATGAATAATTCTACTTAATTTATCTAGCTGTAATACACAAACTACATCACAAAATGAATAATTCTACTTAATTTTCTAACTGTAATACACAAACTACATCATTCTAACTGTAATACACAAACTACATAAGAAAATGAATAATTCAACTTAATTTTTCTAACTGTAATACACAAACTACATCACAAAAATGAATAATTCTATTTAATTTTTCTAACTGTAATACACAAACTACATCACAAAATGAATAATTCTACTTAATTTTTCTAACTGTAATACACAAACTACATCACAAATGAATAACTCTACTTAATTTTTCTAACTGTAATACACAACACACTAAGCTACATCATCAGTCAACATAAGTGTAATACACAAACACACTAAGTTACATCATATATAGTTTTTGAGCAAGTCCTTTTTGACCTTTTTCTTAAATGTATACATTGATTTTGCATTTTTAACATCACTCTCCAGAGCATTCCACAATCGAACTCCCTGAATTGAGGTAGACCGTCCCTTTAAGCTGGTTCTGAATTGTGGTTTGATGAATATCTCTGTCCCTTTGAGATTGTAATCACTTTGTCTTTTTATAAAATTTCTTTGGATATTTAAAGGTAATGTGTTATTATGAGCCCTATACATAACTGATAAAATACTATATTCTACCAATTCCTGGAATTTCAATAAATTTAGCTGAAGAAACAAGGTGTTTGATGGGTGACTGAAATGTTTTCTGGTGATTACTCTTACAGCTCTCTTTTGTAAAATAAAAACAGGCTTTGTAATTGTTTTGCACGCTTTTCCCCAAACCTCAATACAATAGATTAAACGTGGAACAATGATTGTGTTATACAACATATACAGAGCTTTATCAATTAAAAAATCCCTGACTTTATACAGTACTGCAATTGATCTAGCTATTTTTGTTTTAATGGAATTTACATGATGTTTCCATGTCAGTTTGTCATCAATGATGACACCCAGAAACTTCACTTCACTCACTTTACAGATCACATCTTCAATTTCAAATGGATCGTCAACAATTCTCTTTTTGTTACTGAATATCATGTAATTAGTTTTATCTAAATTCAAAGATAATTTGTTTAATTTAAACCAAGTTTGTATTTTTATAAATTCTGTTTTCATCATATCCAAAATCTGTTTTATGTCTTTACCCGAACAGAAAAATGTGGTGTCATCGGCAAAAAGAACACATTTAAGAAGTCCTGACACATTTACCAAGTCATTCACATATAAAATAAATAACTTTGGTCCAAGCACAGAGCCCTGAGGAACTCCACAAGTGATATCACGGAGGTCAGATCTAACATCATTTATTTGCACAAACTGTTTCCTATCTTTCAAATAGCTAGATACCCATTGTAATGCTGGTCCTCTAATACCATATTTATTTAGTTTTTCAAGGAGAATGGTGTGGTCAATGGTATCAAATGCTTTTTTTAGATCAACAAAAACACTAACACAGTACTGTTTATGATCGACAGCATTAGTTATTTGTTCCATTAAATCCATGAGAGCCATTGATGTAGAGTTTTTTCCTCTAAACCCATACTGACTGCTACTTATCTCTTCAAAGCTAATTGAACAAATCGTTCTAAAGAGACTAATCAGTGCTTTGTCACATTCATACACCGATGGGACACACATCAGAGGCAGTGAGGGGTTCAGTGTCTTGCCCAGGGAAACTTCGGCATGTGACTACTGGTGGATGTCACTAAATTAATGGTTTGATCATTTTAGAAGTGTTGTTTTGTCAAATATTTATTAGTACGGTAGTTAGTGCCTAAATGAGCATACTATTCTTTTTGTTTTTCCTTTAGGACAGTAAAATTGACATTTTTT
>JBBPBX010007399.1:20543-31672 GCA_038048925.1 Garcialebias charrua
AAACAGTAAATCAACTGAAGTAAACAGTAAATCAACTGAAGTAAACAAGTAAATCAACTGAAGTAAACAGTAAATCCACTGAAGTAAACAATAAATCAACTGAAGTAAACAGTAAATCAACTGAAGTAAACAGTAAATCAGCTGAAGTAAACAGTAAATCAGCTGAAGTAAACAGTAAATCAGCTGAAGTAAACAGTAAATCAACTGAAGTAAACAGTAAATCAGCTGAAGTAAACAGTAAATCAACTGAAGTAAACAGTAAATCAGCTGAAGTAAACAGTAAATCAACTGAAGTAAACAGTAAATCAACTGAAGTAAACAGTAAATCAACTGAAGTAAACAGTAAATCAACTGAAGTAAACAGTAAATCAACTGAAGTAAACAGTAAATCAACTGAAGTAAACAGTAAATCAACTGAAGTAAACAGTAAATCAGCTGAAGTAAACAGTAAATCAGCTGAAGTAAACAGAAAATCAACTGAAGTAAACAGTAAATCAACTGAAGTAAAGAGTAAATCAACTGAAGTAAACAGTAAATCAACTGAAGTAAACAATAAATCAGCTGAAGTAAACAGTAAATCAGCTGAAGTAAACAGTAAATCTGCTGAAGTAAACCATAATTCAACTGAGGTAAAGAGTAAATCAACTGAAGTAAAGAGTAAATCAACTAAAGGAAACAGTAAATCAGCTGAAGTAAACAGAAAATAAACTGAATAAACAGTAAATCAACTGAAGTAAACAGTAAATCAACTGAAGTAAACAGTATATCAGCTGAAGTAAACAGTAAATCCGCTGAAGTAAACAGTAAATCAACTGAAGTAAACAGTAAATCAGCTGAAGTAAACAGTATATCAGCTGAAGTAAACAGTAAATCAACTGAAGTAAACCGTAAATCAACTGAAGTAAACAGTAAATCAACTGAAGTAAACAGTAAATCAACTGAAGTAAACAGTAAATCAACTGAAGTAAACAGTAAATCAACTGAAGTAAACAGTAAATCAACTGAAGTAAACAGTAAATCAGCTGAAGTAAACAGTAAATCAACTGAAGTAAACAGTAAATCAACTGAAGTAAACAATAAATCAACTGAAGTAAACAGTAAATCCACTGAAGTAAACAATAAATCAACTGAAGTAAACAGTAAATCAACTGAAGTAAACAGTAAATCAGCTGAAGTAAACAGTAAATCAACTGAAGTAAACAGTAAATCAGCTGAAGTAAACAGTAAATCAGCTGAAGTAAACAGTAAATCAGCTGAAGTAAACAGTAAATCAACTGAAGTAAACAGTAAATCAGCTGAAGTAAACAGTAAATCAGCTGAAGTAAACAGTAAATCAGCTGAAGTAAACAGTAAATCAACTGAAGTAAAGAGTATATCAGCTGAAGTAAACAGTAAATCAGCTGAAGTAAAGAGTATATCAGCTGAAGTAAACAGTAAATCAGCTGAAGTAAACAGTAAATCAACTGAAGTAAACAGTATATCAACTGAAGTAAACAATAAATCAGCTGAAGTAAACAGTAAATCAACTGAAGTAAACAGTAAATCAACTAAAGGAAACAGTAAATCAGCTGAAGTAAACAGAAAATCAACTGAATAAACAGTAAATCAACTGAAGTAAACAGTAAATCAACTGAAGTAAACAGTATATCAGCTGAAGTAAACAGTAAATCAGCTGAAGTAAACAGTAAATCAACTGAAGTAAACAGTAAATCAGCTGAAGTAAACAGTATATCAGCTGAAGTAAACAGTAAATCAACTGAAGTAAACCGTAAATCAACTGAAGTAAACAGTAAATCAACTGAAGTAAACAGTAAATCAACTGAAGTAAACAGTAAATCAACTGAAGTAAACAGTAAATCAACTGAAGTAAACAGTAAATCAACTGAAGTAAACAGTAAATCAACTGAAGTAAACAGTAAATCAGCTGAAGTAAACAGTAAATCAACTGAAGTAAACAGTAAATCAACTGAAGTAAACAATAAATCAACTGAAGTAAACAGTAAATCAACTGAAGTAAACAGTAAATAAATCAACTGAAGTAAACAGTAAATCAACTGAAGTAAACAGTAAATCAACTGAAGTAAACAGTAAATCAACTGAAGTAAACAGTAAATCAGCTGAAGTAAACAGTAAATCAACTGAAGTAAACAGTAAATCAGCTGAAGTAAACAGTAAATCAACTGAAGTAAACAGTAAATCAACTGAAGTAAACAATAAATCAACTGAAGTAAACAGTAAATCCTGAAGTAAACAATAAATCAACTGAAGTAAACAGTAAATCAACTGAAGTAAACAGTAAATCAGCTGAAGTAAACAGTAAATCAACTGAAGTAAACAGTAAATCAGCTGAAGTAAACAGTAAATCAACTGAAGTAAACAGTAAATCAACTGAAGTAAACAATAAATCAACTGAAGTAAACAGTAAATCCACTGAAGTAAACAATAAATCAACTGAAGTAAACAGTAAATCAACTGAAGTAAACAGTAAATCAGCTGAAGTAAACAGTAAATCAGCTGAAGTAAACAGTAAATCAGCTGAAGTAAACAGTAAATCAACTGAAGTAAACAGTAAATCAGCTGAAGTAAACAGTAAATCCACTGAAGTAAACAGCAAATCAGCTGAAGAAAACAGTAAATCAACTGAAGTAAACAGTAAATCAGCTGAAGTAAACAGAAAATCAACTGAAGTAAACACTAAATCAGCTGAAGTAAACAGTAAATCAACTGAAGTAAACAGTAAATCAGCTGAAGTAAACAGTAAATCAGCTGAAGTAAACAGTAAATCAGCTGAAGTAAACAGTAAATCAGCTGAAGTAAACAGTAAATCAGCTGAAGTAAACAGTAAATCAGCTGAAGGAAACAGTAAATCAACTGAAGTAAAGAGTATATCAGCTGAAGTAAACAGTAAATCAGCTGAAGTAAAGAGTATATCAGCTGAAGTAAACAGTAAATCAGCTGAAGTAAATAGTAAATCAACTGAAGTAAACAGTATATCAACTGAAGTAAACAATAAATCAGCTGAAGTAAACAGTAAATCAACTGAAGTAAACAGTAAATCAACTAAAGGAAACAGTAAATCAGCTGTAGTAAACAGAAAATCAACTGAATAAACAGTAAATCAACTGAAGTAAACAGTAAATCAACTGAAGTAAACAGTATATCAGCTGAAGTAAACAGTAAATCCGCTGAAGTAAACAGTAAATCAACTGAAGTAAACAGTAAATCAGCTGAAGTAAACAGTATATCAGCTGAAGTAAACAGTAAATCAACTGAAGTAAACCGTAAATCAACTGAAGTAAACAGTAAATCAACTGAAGTAAACAGTAAATCAACTGAAGTAAACAGTAAATCAACTGAAGTAAACAGTAAATCAACTGAAGTAAACAGTAAATCAGCTGAAGTAAACAGTAAATCAACTGAAGTAAACAGTAAATCAACTGAAGTAAACAATAAATCAACTGAAGTAAACAGTAAATCCACTGAAGTAAACAATAAATCAACTGAAGTAAACAGTAAATCAACTGAAGTAAACAGTAAATCAGCTGAAGTAAACAGTAAATCAGCTGAAGTAAACAGTAAATCAGCTGAAGTAAACAGTAAATCAACTGAAGTAAACAGTAAATCAGCTGAAGTAAACAGTAAATCAACTGAAGTAAACAGTAAATCAGCTGAAGTAAACAGTAAATCAACTGAAGTAAACAGTAAATCAGCTGAAGTAAACAGAAAATCAACTGAAGTAAACAGTAAATCAGCTGAAGTAAACAGTAAATCAACTGAAGTAAACAGTAAATCAGCTGAAGTAAACAGTAAATCAGCTGAAGTAAACAGTAAATCAGCTGAAGTAAACAGTAAATCAACTGAAGTAAACAGTAAATCAACTGAAGTAAACCGTAAATCAACTGAAGTAAACAGTAAATCAGCTTAAGTAAACAGTAAATCAACTGAAGTAAACAATGAATCAGCTGAAGTAAACAGTAAATCAGCTGAATTAAACAGTAAATCAACTGAAGTAAACAGTAAATCAGCTTAAGTAAACAGTAAATCAGCTGAAGTAAACAGTAAATCAACTGAAGTAAACTTTAAATCAGCTGAAGTAAACAGTAAATCAACTGAAGTAAACAGTAAATCAGCTGAAGTAAACAGTAAATCAACTGAAGTAAACAGTAAATCAGCTGAAGTAAACAGTAAATCAACTGAAGTAAACAGTAAATCAACTGAAGTAAACAATAAATCAACTGAAGTAAACAGTAAATCCACTGAAGTAAACAATAAATCAACTGAAGTAAACAGTAAATCAACTGAAGTAAACAGTAAATCAGCTGAAGTAAACAGTAAATCAACTGAAGTAAACAGTAAATCAGCTGAAGTAAACAGTAAATCAACTGAAGTAAACAGTAAATCAGCTGAAGTAAACAGTAAATCCACTGAAGTAAACAGTAAATCAGCTGAAGAAAACAGTAAATCAACTGAAGTAAACAGTAAATCAGCTGAAGTAAACAGAAAATCAACTGAAGTAAACACTAAATCAGCTGAAGTAAACAGTAAATCAACTGAAGTAAACAGTAAATCAGCTGAAGTAAACAGTAAATCAGCTGAAGTAAACAGTAAATCAGCTGAAGTAAACAGTAAATCAACTGAAGGAAACTGTAAATCAACTGATGGAAACTGTAAACAGATAATAAAAGCCAAACGTCTCTGTGTGGCATGAAATGTAAGTGAAAAGAGGAATGTTGAAGATGAAAACTGGTGAAAAGTCTCTTGATGTCTGTGCTTAACTGTGTGCTCTGAAAGCAGCCGAAATAGAGGAGCTGAAATTAGCTCAGCCGTTGGTTAAAGACTCAAAGCCCCACAGGGTCAGTGAAAGCTGAAGGGTCTGTGGAGATTAAAAGGGTGAAAAGAGTGAGTGAGAGGTGCAGTAAAATGGTATCGGATAAGCTAAAAGTAATCAAAGTGGGAGGAGTTAACAGGGTTTGAAAGCTCTGAAAGTTCATTTATCTGCAAATCATTTCAGAAAAGATTGAATAAAAATATTAAATCCATGAACAAATCTCAGTTATTTGTAATCTGAAACATTTACAAAGAGGTTTTACAGCTTTTAGTAAAGTTTAGAAGTGTTACAAGTAAAGACTATGATCAGTGATCAGCGCATCACTTAAAGGGAAAAATATATTTTATAAATAGAAAACGTTGTTTTAAATACTGATGCATGCTCAATAATCCAGGTAGAAAAAAAAAGTTAGGTCAGGTCCTCTGGATGGGTTAAAACAAACAAACAAACAAACAAACAGACAAAAAATGTAGAAATGTTTTGTCTTCGAAGAAGGATTGACATGTAAAACATTTACAATTTTTTTGTTTGATTTTTGAACCCGTCCAGAGGACCTGACAACCTTTTTGTTGTTATGTATATTTATATATTTACTTTAAATTAGGTTTGACAAAAGTTAGATTTAGTACATGCACAACAGAAACAAAGACAACATTGTTCTCTAACAGTAACTGGAAATTGAATAGAAAGGTTGTGTTCTGCTTAATGACTTACCGTATTTTCCGGACTATAGGTCGCAGTTTTTTTGCCTAATTTGCATGCCCTGCGACCTATAGAGAAGTGAGACTTGTTTATGGATTTTTCCCCCCATATTTTTAGACCAATTTTTGGCTCAGATATGACAGTTTTTCATTTTAGCAAAAAATAACGCAGTACCACTTTCGGCCGCTAGGGTACACCCACCGACCGTTCCCACCTCATGCGTCCGAATTCGTTGTTTTATAGACGTGATCGTGTCGTGTTAGCTTCGGGTTATTTTCCTGCTACTATTTGTCTAAATAGCTCATAAACCACTCGGCAGATTTTCTTTCAGCTTACAGAATGTAATTATTTGGGTTTCATTTACAAACTGTGACCTGTATGAGACATTTGAGATAAAATTCGATTTATTTATAATTTATTTTTGCAGTGCACGCAACCGTTTGGAAGACGTCAAAGCGAAACAATTTAAATCCATCAGATTTGACCATTTCGTGAATTTATTAAGGAACGGTTAAGCTCAGGAACCCTTGTGCTATAATGTCAGCTATAATTTTTAGCAAACAAATAATTGTTTTTACCATGTTAATCTTGTAAAGTCCTTCCGCGCTCGCTTGCTTCTGTGGCCGCCATGTTCAGCAGGGCAAATGAGGTGCTGACGCGTCACATAGTGGTGACGCATAATAGATGCGACCTAAATAAAGGTGAGATCTATTTATGGATTTTCCCAATATTTTCCCAATAATTGGACAAAGCGACTTATAGAAAGGTGTGATATCAGGCGGAAAGTACGGTAACTGTAATTTTGCTGAAGAAGCTGAAACTGAGCTGTTGAAGCTAAAAGAAGCAGAACTTCATCTAAAAGCAATAAAACTGTAGGTAAATTTTAAAAGAAGCTAAACATTAGCCAACATCAGTAAAATGCCAGCTGTAGCCAAAAACAGTACAAGGTTAAACTAAAGCTAGATGAATGCAAAGGCTTGCTAAAACTAGCAAAAGGCTAAACGCAAAAAGCAACAAAAGGCTAGCTACAAGCTAAATGTAGCAAAGAGTTAGCTTGAAGCTAAAAGTAGCAAAAGGGGAAAAGTAGCTTGAGAAGACAAGAGCAACAATGTTGAAGCAGATTTCAAGGAAAACAATGTTTTGATGAAGTAACTAAAGAGATCTCGTTATATTTATGCGGGGGGTAAATAACTCTATAAAGGTTAACACCTTTGTGTTGCTCTTATTGCTCCAAAATCTACAAAAAAGGACTCTTTTAAGAGTAAAACACTGAGGATACTGGATAATATCACCACATTTAATAAAAATTTAATAAAATAAAATATTTTACTTGCTCTTTTATGCAAATCTATAGTGCCAAACGTTTCTAAACAATAACAATATAAAAGTATTTTTGGCCCATTTTAGACTACCGGTATTTGGTCTGATTCTGACCAGAACAACCATTTAAAGGCCCAAACAGAGGTGCACTAGCCTGGTTAAAACCAGACCCTGTCCTTCACTTCGCTTCAGACAAGGGTCTGGACTTTTTCCATAGAGAAACGATTCTTGCTGGAGGCGTGGCCTCTGCTGAGGAACAAAACCATTGGATATTTTGAACAGGGAAAGCATTCTGCTCCCTCCCCTCAGAGCCACCCCCCGTGCTCTGGTGAACTTGACTGACAACTGCTCCGCCTCCTGCAGCTTTTCTCTCGCTGCGCAAATTCTGTGTTTATATGTTAATAAAACATTTTAATAAAATAAAATAAAACCATGGATCGCTGGTCCAGCTCACCAAAAGACCAGAAAATCTGATGGGACTCGGTCAGCAACGTAAAACCCGAGTTTAATTCTCGTGACAACCTCAGCCATTTCCTCCTTGTTCATTTCACTCAACGGAGGGTGGAGGGAGGAGGGAGCGATTACTTGACTTTTGGGAAAAAAAACAAAAGAAAACTCCAGATAAGGGATTAAGAAGGGGAAATTAATAAATTTGTGTCACATATAAAACAGTCCTGCATCGCTTTGAATGAGAACATGCGAATGCTCGCTGCTGGCTGCGCTGGGACAGGTGGGGGCGTGGGTTAGGGGCCAAAAACTCCGCCCCTTCTGTTCTCTGATTGGTCCGAACAAAATTCTACCGGAGAAATCGTTGTTAATGGGAGAAGTCCCAGACTGTGCAGTGAAGGGAAATGAGAATTGAGCGGAGCTGTGCAGGAAGGCGAGGGCCAGGCTAGAGGTGCACAGCAGTGGTTGTAAAATGATATGGGTTGAACGAGTTGTGGAAGGCTAGAATATTTATAGATATCGTCACAAAAGCCTGCAGAAATAGTGAAAACTGAAAATTGGTATGTCATCTGCTTTGACACTGTAAATCTATGGTGTTTAAAAAAATAAAGAAGGAATACATGTATTAAAAGAATTGCTTAAGCACATAGTAGCTGAAAATAATCTGACATAAATAACGTAACATTAAAAAAAAATGTTTTTACTGAGGACTGAATGTTCGAAGGGCTTTTAGGGATTTTACGAAGTACGAAGTAAAAGTTGAACAGTGGAATCAGTGTTTTTAACGCTATATGTTTTAAGTGTATTTAATTTTAAATAGGAGCAAATATCCTCCAATTTGCCTAAAGAGATATTCCAAGTACTGTAAGCAGCTTGCCTTTCTGACAGTGAGTCTACATACTGTAGCTGTGTTCCTCTTTCTGTATTTGTTTTGTGGCTGTAACAGACATTGCTGACCAGGACAACGATCTGAGCAGAAGTTTGAACCTGATCCCCTACAGTCCTGTCACCCCTCAGAGGGCCCAGAGGCGAAGACCAGTCCTATTCACGCCCACTGCATTAGCCAAAACCATTATCCAGAAAATCCTGAACATGGGGGCAGCCATGGACTTTAATATCTGCAAACCAGGTTAGTGGAGTATGGGAAGTAAAAAGTAATCTATTTGATCATTTTGTGTGTAAACGTAGCTCCAAAAGAGAGAAAATGTGTGCTTGGTTGATCTTTGTTGGAACAATTCTTTTTGACAATAAATATTATACCTTTGGAAGGCCTTATTCAGCTTTATCTGTCATTTACAGTAGGAATTACGACAGGGTTGTCAGGAAAACGTTTTTGTGTGTTGGGCAGCAGAGTTGAGTACTGTATACAGTATCAGTTGGGCCCATGGAAAACTCAGCAGATTCGGATGTTGTCAGTCCATACAATGGGCGTTATCAACTGTTATCACATTCGTATGGGCGAATACGTGACAATCTACCTGCTAGCATGTTGAACATAACGTTATCAGCGTTATAATTGTAGTGAGTAGGCAGCGTGTTTCCGACAACCCGGAAGTGTAGCGTTTTTGTTTTTTTCAGCTTATGTAACCGTTTTCCTAAACCTAACCCTAACCCTAACCCCAGCTCACCCTTGTGCCTAAACCTAACCAAGACACTTTACTCTAAACCTAACCACGTAGCTAAAGACTGAGCCTGCTGTCATCCATTGTAACGTGATAACGTACTTTTGAACCTCGTAGGTACAGGAGGGGCAATCTGACCGCTACGAATGGGGATGATAATGGGCATTCTGACCGCTATGTATGGTTGATAACATCTGAAGCGGGTGGAAAACTTGCCATATTTTCTTAGCCTGAATCAACCAGCTTACATTATGGCCTCTTGTTTGGTGTTATTTAATCAAGTGGATGATTGACATATGAGGAAACAAGAAAAACAGGGGCATCTAGCACGTGGTAGAACCATACACATGCCACAACAGGCAGGCACCTTCTCGGTTATGCTGTTCAACAGCCTGGTCACACACTGCTGTGGGATATCATCCCACTCTTTAACCAGCATTTATTCTACCGTAATTCAAATAGTTCTGTTGGTTACTGGAACAACCAGCATGTTCAGACTGATCCCACAGGTGATCCATGTGCACGGGCAGCACGGTGGCACAACTGGTAGAGCTGCTGCCTCTCAGCGAGAAGGTTGCCGGTTCAAATCCCGGTCCGGGGCCTTTCTGGGTGGAGTTTGCATGTTCTCCCCGTGCATGCGTGGGTTTCCTCCGGGTACTCCGGTTTCCTCCCACAGACCAAAAAACATGCTTGTTAGGCTGATTGGTGACTCTAAATTGACCCTAGGTGTGAGTGTGAGAGTGGATGGTTGTTTGGTGTGAGTGAGACAGGTCCCTCTTGTAAATGAGTCCCCGTGACTCAACGAGGCTAGCCTGTATAAATAAAGGTTGAATGAATGAATGAATGTGGTTGAGGTCAGGACTGCAGACAGGCCATTCCATCCTCGCCACTGCCTACTTCTGGAGATGGTCTCTGAAAACTGCACTCTCTGGAGGGGGGCACTGTCATCTTGGAGGAGAGTCCTATCCCAGAGTGTGGAGATATTGGTCTACCACTTGTTACTGAATCTCATATTGTGGAATGCTCCCTTCACGGCCTGCTTCTGATATTTCTTGTTTATGGAACTTGACCCTCACTTTGGAGGAGATGCCAGGGCTCACTCCAAATCATGCTGCTACTGTACGGTACTTTGTTTTACAGAAAGTTTCCCTGTGGCACAAGTGCTATCCAGAGCAATCAAATGTGGCATATATTCAAACCAACTACCAATTAGGCACCGGATTGTCAGCACCTGGGGTACCAGAAACTCAAAACAAGATTCATTACGAGAAGAACCTGTTTGGCATTGTCAAAGGTTTGGCATGTTTTTTGTGGGTGCAATTTGAATTGAATTGAACACACACACACACACACACACAACTCTGCTGCTCAACCCACAAATGCATTTTTCTGACAAATGTGGTACAGTCTGAAGGGAAATTAACAGGCTTTCCATCTAAATATAGTTATGGCAAAGAAATAATTGACCAAACACACATTTCCTTACTTTTTGAGCTGTGTTACTTTAAACTGTATGATGAGAAAACCCTTTTGACCAGTGTTTCGAGAGCATTAGTTGAGAATTAGCAGCTGTACTGCCTAATGATTTAGGCTGTTGCACATTCTGGTTGTTCTTTTTTTTACCATGTACGGTATGGTTTTTTAGATGGCAAAAGGTTAAACAGCTTGTGGGCTGGACGAGAGTGAACTCTCAAAATAGAGAGGGTTTTGTACTCCCTCTATAAAATTATCTCTAAGGAAGAGGAAACTGATACCCAGATGACAGTCATTCTCTGTGCACGTTTTTGAGTCTTCTTGTCACTGAATTGCCATATCTAAGAATAGTGTAGTTGGTTAGGCTGCTTTGAATAGCGCCCCAGTAAAAGGTAGGGAGAATTGTCAGGGGAATTCTCACACACTGAAGCATACATCCTCTGCATAACTTTGTTGAGCAGGTGTGTGATGCTGAGAGTCCAGGAGAAATCCCCAGTGATGTGAGCCACTAAAACCTTTGTCCCATTGACCCTCTGAATGGAGAAGCCATTAATGTGCTCAGAATTATCATGTAGCAACGGTGAAGAACAAAGGGCTGAGTACACGTTCTTGATGGACTCCAGTGGGGAAGAATATGGGGTGTGACTAAAAACAGACACATCCTGGTGTATTTTTGAAAGGATGTCCAAAATTTAGTACGAGAATGGGGTTTACAGTCATAGTAGTCGATAGTCGTG